>JABJWA020000008.1:102532-203000 GCA_020352615.2 Yoshiicerus persimilis
ACCGTATCGGACACTATATATTGTAGGGTATGTTTTAATCTTATCTGTTTTGTACTAATTAATTGTAATTGTAAGTAAGGTACCAGGTAAATAGAACTGTCACATGTGCTGATGGATTGATGCTGGTGTCACATTGAAGTTTGAAGTGTACAACTTATGCACACTATAATATAAGCCATATCATTTAAAAAGTATATACTCTTTGTTCAAGTTACGGCTATTAGAAATAATAGTGTTTCTGCATGCTGTTTGATGTGATGACAATTTCGTATGCTTTAATTAGCATGTAAGAACAAGTAAAAGTAAACTTGTGATTGAACTGGCTTTACAATGTAGATCATATGTATAACGCAAAAGTAGACGCGTAAAGATAGGTAGATGCACTTTACTTATGTAATGGTAGGTATAGAAGTTACATGAATGATGAATGACTAACACACACAAAAACATGCCTTATCGAATCACATGCCATAATAGAGGTTAATTTCTAACCGGTTCTTTCATATCAAAAGTTATTTACTGAAAGACACATACTACTTTATTAACACTGCATACGTAATGTAAAATATACGCATAGTCTGAACATTGACAGCATCCCACTTTTATGTACAAGCTAGTTAAGATAGTTCATGTAGTTACGTTGTTATTTAACTTTATAGGCAACCGTCTTGAATATTATTGACTGACCTAGCATTGTAAGTACAACATTGGTGTGTGTATTATTGTATAACAGTTGTATGATAATGCACTCTCCTTGTAACTGAGGTAGTAACATTGACAATTTCATAACAAATCAGAGTTAAGGACAACCAGAGTTCTTCATTGTCTTCCACATTTTTCTACCAACAGATTCATTAGCATCTTGAAAGTTTACTTTTATTCTCGTCGTGGATAATTTGGGATTGGGACTGTTTTTATATGCTTTATTGTAAGCAACACATTTCTCGCTTAGGATTTGTTCTTTGAAGACGAATACAGTTCTCATCACACTACCAAGAAGTGAAATCCAAAGTTTTTTAACAGTGTTTTCTAATATTCTACGCAATTTTTACTTAGAATAAAAAATTATTACCGTGAAAATGTCAGATACTGAACTTCTTCATGGGACATCCCTTCAGTGGGCCTACAGTTTATTTGGAGTGTCTGGAGATACTGAATTAATGGACAGAATGACTTGGATTGGAATAATTTACACAATTGTTGTTGGAACTTACAGTATCATAAAACCAGCCCCTTATGGGCGATACAGCCAATCACACTACGGACCCACAATGAACGCTAAAGCAGCCTGGATTGTAAAATTCCTTTCTTTCAATTTTCATAAACAACATTCGATATTATAATAATTATTAACCTGCGAAAAATTTTCAAACAGATCCAAGAGGCTCCTGCTTTTGTTGTTCCCCTGCTATTAATTCTACAAACTCCTTGTGCAAAGTTAACTGGCCGTAGCAGCGCAAATTTCTTAGCACTAATGCTTTTCATGGCTCATTACATGCAAAGGTAAATTCAATTATAAATTAGTATTGTATTTGAATAAAGTTTTACTTGTGTGTTCAGAAACCACCTTCATGTAATAATTGTTAAGAAAATTACTAATAATGCATTTTACTCTGAGCAGGAGTTTTGTCTATCCATTTCGGATAACACAACAAGCCAAACCAGCTCCAGTTTTGTCCACAGTGATGGCATTTCTGTTTTGCTTTTACAACGGATTGCTCCAGGGTCATTACTTGGCAAATGTTTACACAATAGAGGAATCTTTTACTGCTAAATTAGGTAATCTATACACTAACGTGCACTAGTAATTCCATTATAGTTAATTTTACGTTTAAGCTATAATAGTTTTGATTTTCGTCTTCTAGGTGCAATACTTTTCATCGCAGGAATGATTATAAACATTTATCATGACGGAGTTCTGATAAATTTAAGAAAAACATCCGAGAAAAAGAAGGAGGGCAAAAGTGAATACAAAATTCCACGTGGAGGGCTCTTTGAATTAATCTCTGGAGCTAATTACTTTGGAGAAATTCTAGAATGGTGGGGTTTGTTCATGATTACTAGGGGAATTCCTCAGGTACACATATAAAAGCAAATTAGAATACAGTAATGCACTGTACTAAAAATTAAGGTTGCCTATGTTCATTATATCGCTAGTTTAAGAATTGCTTATCTCGTTTTAATTGGTTTCAGTTGACATTTGCCATTTTCACAAACGCTTTTCTGGGTATGAGAGCCTGGCATCATCATCACTGGTACAAGAAAACTTTTGGAGAAGCCTATCCTGCAAACAGGAAAGCATTTGTTCCGTTCGTATTTTAATTTGACTCATACATTCAAATATTGATTAAACTAAAGATAGAAATATTTATTTATGAATGGTAAACTATATTATTATAGTTAATAACATTAATAAGACACAATACTGTAACACTACTTCACATTCTTTATTTTACAATTTTCGGATTTACTTACGACTGTTTTTGTCCTGTCGTGTCGTCATGCTTTGCAAAGTCTAACATTCAAATAAAGAATGTAATACTCAATTCTAATAATAATTTTATTTAAGATGTTATTAATAAATTACACACGATTTCGCACGAGCCGTGACAAGACTCAAACCTTTTCATTTTCAGATGTAAATAAACTGGTAATCGGACCAGGCAGGAGTCTAGAAACTATTACAATAAATATATTTTGTGTATCTTTGTGTAAGTTATTCATAATTACAATACTCCTATTTTACTGTAAGAACAAAAAACGCATTACAAAATCAAAAATAGCTAATAGAAGAAGTTTCACAATTTTTAAAAAAGTCTCAAAAAATTGTATGTAAATACGATAACGAACGAGGGAGGTGATTAGAATGAAATGACTACACTCACTAACAAGGTACAAATCTCTACACCCTACACATCAAAAACTCTAAAAAATAATGTAAACTCAATAAATTAAAATAGCTAGCTTGACAATTTACATGTAGTAATTATAATACTTACATTTGGTTTCCATACACGGAAATAATATCAAAGTAAGTAGGTAATTGAATATTGTGTGCTTAATCTGCAGCGCCGCGTTTGTTCGTAGATCATACATTTAATTTCATAAGAGTCAATTTGCACCCCGAAGTTTACTTACATCATACGCAATTAAAATTATATGTAGTATGTACATTGTAATAATTTGTGTCATTATATCAATTTTAAAAACTTGTGCACTTATTTTATGTACATTAACGGTCACAAAAGGATTTTCACAAATCTTAAAGCTAAGATTAAATTCTAAAAATATAAAACTTTATCAGTAATATACGATAAATAGCTCGTTTCAAGTAAGACATTTCCGTTGAGGAGTAATAAGGTAGGTGACACAACTTTGTGATGAGATTAAATACATTTTGTTGTATTTTATTGAGATTCATCTCAATCTGCCCAGTAAACTTTTAAACTTACTACTGTGTAGGTAATATATTATGTAATATGCATTTTCAGATCATGTTTTAACACAGTGATGTATCTATATATTCATATTCATGAGTAATCAATAAAGCATTGTCATGCGATCAGTTAAATCTTATCTTCGAAGCAATTTGTAACAAGGTATTCACTACGAGTCTATAAACTAGTAACTATTATAGCAATCGTGTAACTCAGATTGGTAATATTAAAACCCTCGTTTGACCAGTAAATACAAATAGGATTAACAAATAACATTATTCGTCTTACAAACGGAAGTATTCAAGCCGTATTGTCTTTCTCACGATAAAATGCAACTATTTTCGATGCACTTGGACTAAAAGACAAAAACAATCAACTAGAGAAGAGACAAACCAAATTACAATTTTAAAAGTGCACCGCAAACAATTACTTCTGATTTGATGAACAGTTTAACAAAATTGAAAGTAAAATTCATATAATTTGTTGTTGACTAATAATATGCTCATTAACAAATATTGGCAGGTAGATTTAATGTCATGTTAATTGCGACTGAAGGTAGCTGAGTTCCGCTACACACTAACATATCAAATATGGCAATTTTGATAAATGGTCAGCTTTTGGTACATACAAATCCTTCATTCTGGAGAAAAAGGCTTTCCAAGTTTTACAAGTAAAACCATCTTAATAAGTTACTCATTATTATCAATATATCTATTGAAATAAAATCACAGTCCACCGAAGACCCAATGGAGAAACGAAAAGCCTCCTTCTGACTTATTCTGACCAGATGCTGGACCGGCAAGACTCTTTTGTGGAAGCGATTGAAGAAGTTTGAAGAGATTTGTGTTTGTCGCTATTGGCGGCTTTAAATTCTTTGGACGTTTTGGCCAAACATTCTTTATGGCTTTGGTATGCCAAACGAGTATCTAGAACAAAAATCAATTTAATACAAAAATTCAAAAAATTTCCCGAGTATAATATGTTCATAACTTAATAAAGCTGGAGTTCATCAAAAATATAATTGCATAGTAATTGTGCACAATTAATAGTGCAATTATATATGTCAATTCATAAAACTTTTATGTAAGTAGAACTCGATATGCTTACAAATGTCCAAATGTGAGTAAGGGCAAAGATATTTTATTTGGAAGTACAAGTGGGTCGTATTCTTATTGACTTTCGATGGCAATTTGTTACTTTTGCCAGTTAACTAATGTAAAGATAATATTGACTTACTTCTGTGCAGTTGTTGGCTAAAGGTTCAATATCTTGCATGGTAACATCAAGTGTGCGGAGAAGTTCATCCTCTTCATAGCCAGCCACCCAAGGCATATTTCCTTTCGGTTTCTGTTAATTCCCAAATGACAACATTACAACTCAAATAAACGAAACTGCTACCACCCAACCTTCCAATGGAGCATTTACCAACTTTGACCTTCCTTTGGCTATTGGCTTCACGTAAGTTAACAGAAATACCTACATTGATGTGGAAACCCAACATTTACCCCTAAATGTGTACCCTGTTCATATATGGAAGTAATTACGCAATGAGCACGGGTAATGCGAACATATTTTTTATACATAATCCAAACAATTACTTTTAGCTAATTCATATTTTTATGTATGTACATCAGTGACTACTATAGGGGTTCGTTTCACATACAAATGTGTATTATTATTATCACAGATAATAGTAATATTGCTTTGCAAGTTTGGAATTTGTTATTTTTAGCATAATGGAATCGTTCTACTAAAATTAACAGGGAAAATTCATAAGTACAAATCTCACATTTATCGACATAGGCATTATTATATTTTTAATGGCAATTGTAATAGTATGTATTGTAAATGAAATCGAAAATACTTTTTAGACTTAAACTACAGAGTAACAAAGCAAACGTTACACAATTGTGCACTTTACAAATCATTCAATTTAAGTACTATTGGTAAAAGGCAAATAGAAACGGAGGTTTTGCAACGACATAAGGTATTGTGACATCTGCGTACTAGCGTGATATTTCAGAATCCAGCAGAAGAGAAGACAATCCAATATCCTTTTGTCTTTCTTCTAAATTATCTATTACGTTCGATTCCCATTTAAAATTTAGCAAGAAAGCCCTGAAAACTTGATTCACCTTTCCAGCTGCTAATGCTAATTCTATGTCTCAGTGCTCCATGGACTAAGGTTTCCTGCATTCGATATCTATATTACAGAGTGCAGAGTGCAGAGGTTTCCCTAATTCGGCTTTTATGTCATTCTATTGAGAATTTTCCCTTGAGTGAATTTGTAAGTGCTTTCATATTACACAAACAACATTATTTGTAAACTAAATTCTTATACAAAAGGAAAATGTTCCAACATTTTACGTAAGCTGTGTATCAAAGTGGTGTATTTCATCTTTTATTCGCCCAGGGATTCATAAACAGACAGTAATAATAGTATCGCTTTTGCCATTGCCTTGGCTTTTGCAACGGCTACCAAAATCCGTTATGTTCGTTTTGAATTTTGTATTCACATTAGCCGTTTGTATCTGACACGGCGTCCAAAATCAAGCTTGCAAATATTTTATGGACATTCCGCTTTTCTATCCATAATCCATACTCCATCCCAGCTCTCTTTTCCTAATTGACTATTCAATGACATAATGGAGCGATAAATTTCATGTCGTATTGCCCACGGGATACTATGCTGTAATATAGTTATCAGTTATCATATCACAATCTACAGTATTCATATTCCACTCCACTCCGCTAATATCCATGTATTGTATACCATTCCTACTATTGTGCTTCCTTTAATAAAAGAATCCCCACTAAACTAGAAATTCCAATTTCTTTTGAGGAATTGTATTCGCGTACTTTATAAATAGACTGAAGCATATAACATCACAACAGTAGAGTTGTCTTGTAGTAGCCTAATAATGAGCGCTTCAACTTTGCTTTTCATAGCTGGCAAATATTTCTCTGAATATTTATTTTTATGGCTTAACATGATGAATAGGACTTACAGCATGGAATAGTTTCATGTTGATGGCAAAACCGGCCATGTCCACGGGGAATTTCCTTAAACCATTCCATCCGTCGTAGAATCCGACTACTCTCCCGTTTTTCACGATAGGGCTGCTCACTCCGAGATCGGTGACCAAGCCTACAGGCCACATTGAGACTTTCTTTGTACGCTGCATCTAAATTATCAATTTTCTCAAATTAACATTCACATGTAATGAACAACTATTTTTGTCACATCATCATTTAGAACCCTCATGACTAATTTCATGATATTTACATATATATTCACCATTTTAATTCGCAAAAGAGAGTACCACTGAAAATAGTCATAGTTTTAGGAACTGCAACTAAAAAATACCATTCCAAAATGCAGAGATTCCAAGCAGATAAAGAAAGATTTTGCGCTAATCTAAGGAACTGTTTTGAAAGTATTGGATTTTACATACAAGACTATAATGCATCTGCAGTGGAGTGCTCATGAGGATGAATAACAATAAAAGCACGCAAACACCCTTTAAAGAATCAATAAAACTAATAACTACGTTAACCCTTTACAAACATGCTTATTAGCCTGTACATATGGAAGGTGAGTACATATCTCACCCCGCCTCTATTCAGAAGCTCGTGTCCTGCAGCTGACGAAGGGGAGAACATTGCATTTTGGCGTGTTCGAATCACTTGCGTGTGCTTCCTATCCGTTTCAAACCCTTAATATCCATAAATCTTAGTTTTTATCCCAGTATCTCGACTTTAGCTCACTAACACCTATCCTTATTCATTAAAAATGTCTTTAATCCAACTTATCGATCCATTCTGTCAATAAACATCATTAAGCACCACTACGCATTCTTTGTATACTTCATGCACCAAAATTAGTTTACTGCATTGCATTGCCAATTCTAAGGCCACAGTTTCTACCTTCATATCCTACTATTATTAGTTTTATAACCTGAACTATTCCGTTTACAGATTTACGGCAGTTACGAACCTTATTGATACTAGATTTGGTATTTTGCACCAAGTTTAGGAATGCAACTTCATTCTATCTTTAGAAAATGTCCAAGTTCGCATTATTTTTGACAAAAATAGAAATACTGAATAAAAAACCAAATTGCTCTTCACGAATTGCATGTGCCCTTTCCATTTAACTTGCAAAATGTCAGTATAATACTTAATATTATACTTTGTGACTTTATCTTATGTTAACTAAGATGTCATTAAAGAAGGTTTCAAAATCAGCTAAAACTGTTATTGCAACAGTAGCATTTAGCATTTATGTGAAATTCCAGAACATAACTAAAGTGCTTGCAAAACTCTAGCAGACCTCATTAATTGCTTGTTATTGTCATTCATTGTTACTGTAAAGTGATAACTGTCCTTCCCACATTAAAATATAATGAAACTATCAGAACTTATTAAAACGATGGAGTTTAATGCATTGCTCTAGTAGTAGCTTAGAACCGGATTCTAGTGTTCACTCTTGTTATTCACTGAAGTCACTATGAAGTTGTACTCTATGTGCTCCATTATTTTAATTAAAATATCAGTTAATTACATGCAAACCGTATTAGCATAATAAATAAGTTAGTACCTAACATAGCTGTTCAGTATTTCTTTTGGATATCCGAAATCCGTTAATGTTTTATGTTTAATTTCCTATGTCGAATTTTTCCGAAGCAATCCGGATGCAATAAGAGTACATAGAGCTCTAGTACACGATATATCTTTTAGCAAAGAACTATTTATAAACAAACGAAGATCATTAGTGTAGGATAGGCAAAATTACTGCACCAGTCAAATGAGTTAGTCAAGCCTAGTCAGTAAAGACTGAAGATTATCCGCGATAATCGGTTCACACGCGTTTATTTACGCCGTAATGCAGAATGTAGATGCACAGAACTTATAAATACACCACATAGCAGACATACCTAACTGTTATGGATTTCTGTATCTTAGTATAATGTAAATACGCTAAGGTATATGCATATCATATAAACTGAATGAGTAAATTTTGTTTAAGAGAGGAGCATTGAAGAGATAAGCGACTAGACATGCAATGAGGTGTCTACTAGAGTCTGCTGTCTTCTCTAACAACAAATGCACGCTTGCACACAGATAATCAGAAGGAGCAGAGAGCAGACTGATGCAAATTCGAGCATGACTATCTGGTAACCTTAGATGTACTACGTAGTACGGAATCATTTCATTATGAAAGAGTACATCGAATAATATATGGCACTAGTCCAGATTAGATCACTTCGTCAGTATTTAGATATCAGAAACAGTTGAGTAGTCCAAATTTATGATACAGTAAGGTACTAATTAAACCTGATGATTTCAATGATCACAAGTAAAGAGTTAATACTTCATTTCTACTTAAATTTGAGTTATTTATAGCCAATCCCAGTTTTTACACTATATTTACAACTAAAATTAGCTTAAAACCTAATTTTCGCTATGCGCATCACATTCTTTTCTTAAGAAATACTTTACAGCTACATCATACACTTTTCATACAAAAAGCTAATTGAAACGCAAACTAAATAAGAATTTTGAAGAGAAAGATGATTTACCTGTCGGAAGATACTTGAATCATAAGTGTTATCATCATCTGCAAAATAGACGACTCCTTCCTGAGCATTTTTTCTGAGCCACTCGATAGCAGCCCTTCTGCCGCCGACTCCTCTGGGTTTGCCAACGATTCTGGTGTGAGCCTTGGGAGGAAGTGATTTCAAGAGAGTATAAGTGAGTGGAAATTTCTGCAAGAAAAGTTTCAAATCTCTGAGGCTGGCTTCAGTCCCTTGACTCACATCGTCAATCACAATCCAATGGATGAAACTACTGACAGGAAGAAGAGCCTGAGCCACGCGGGTCAACTCTGGCTTTTGCTCAGGTCTGTAATAAGTCGGAGTGACGACGTAGAGAAGAGTTTCTGAGGATTTGCGTCTGGAAACAATGGTGGTCTTAGCGAATCCATTGTCACTATTTGTATTACTATTTGTATTACTAAGAAGGTTATTTTCAGTATTGTCCTTTTCAAAGCTGCCTTTGACGGGAGGAAGTTTGCCTTCGGCCACTAATTGTAAATTGTCATCGTAAGTGTAAGTGTTGGAGTTAGTGTTCCTATTAGTTCTGACGTTGTTATTGTTATTCTGATTATTGTTGGTGGTGCTATCACAAGGCTTGTTGGAATATTCTTGCTGGATGAGTTGGAGCGACTGTTGCTGGAGGAATTCTTGCTGGGGATTGTGAGGGAGGACGAAGGAGGAGGATGCGGTCTCGAAGGAACGACCTGCGGAGGATGTGGAGGTGATTTGTAAACAAATCAAACAAGTCATCACTCCCAACCCGAAGAGAATAAAATTTAAAAGGAGGGACCGGACCCGGGTCCGCCACATTTTCGTACCCATCGATCCGAGCAGCGTGCCAAGACTGAACTCAACTGAACACTGAAACCAAAGAAAACCATAGCATATAGCTCAACACACACGCTCAACCCAAGTCTACGTACAAACTAGTACAAAGTGAAGAAAGCTCACATTCTCTGCTCTCTCGGCAATCTCACTTCCATTGACAATACTTATACACTCTTGCAGTCTCTACTACGTCTACAGTAAACATACTCACAAAGATACACAGACAGACACACTGCTAAATACATAAGTAATGCAGCACAGCACGTAATGCACCCGACTCGACCCTCCGCTCAGCACACTAACACCGAAATCAACCAAGGATAAGCAGATACCTATTCCTATACTCTTTCTTCTCCTTATCCCACCTCTATCTTATCAGAATACTGCAGCACCAGTCAACTTAACGCTACTTTACTTTACAACTGCGGCAGAGAACGCATAGGTACTACCTACTCCAATATTCCCAGCCTATACTATCTAGTATAAACAGTAAAACTATAACTATAGACCTCACAAATGTATACAGTAGTCATTCATTGCCAACTCTTGTCATAAGATTCCATCCAGTAGTATGGAACAAATAACATTATACAGAATACCCAATGCTAATGGTACCTTAAACCTTCATTCCCTATGTCTACCAGTAACTAAACCATCATTATCTACCTACCTTACTATTTTACAACCTCTTTCTCAGGCTCCACACTACCTATGTCCTTTGCCTTTACATTTACTACAATTTTTATGCTTCCAATACTTTTATAACAGCTACTTTTCAGTCTTTATACCAAATATCAATTCCTTATCCTTGTCTCTCTGTCTTTATGTCAGCCCATCACAAAATGCTTTCCTTTTTACTAATTAATCAAAGGCTTTTGCACAATATCGAGCTGTCAGTGGAACTAGTAAATATACTAAGACTGATCCGAGTATTGTAGTTTTGCTTGTACATTCTAATTGGAAGAAGAAAGCAAAAGACCGGAAAATATCTGTGCTTTCCACTAAGAAAATATTTATGTGCAGCCATACAAATAGTTAGATAGAGAAAGAGATAGTGTACACATGCACGTAGATAAACAAAACAACCCCATGTGAAGATACAGTGCAAAAAGTCAAGCTTGTATAAGAGCGCTGTTTTTACTCGTTCACGCTGTCGATCTCATAAAATTGACTGCACTTAGTATCTACTCAATACTTAGGCACATCCAATTTGTAAATGTTTCCTAAGGTTTATACTGGATTGACATTCAACGCGAAAAACTTTGTTCGTATGTGTATCTGTTAAAAGAAAGCAGGCTTTATCGACGAAACAAAACAATGGATGTGTATAGAAAGTCAGTTTGTTTTGCTAGTCAAGTCAGGTCAGCTTACTTTACTTGCTCTACAATTTGAGTTAGTTCAGGCTGAATGTGAATACGGATAAAAAGGTTATGTACTTTACTTGGCTTTTTGGTTGGGTATGTTGAGTTGAGGAAACGTCTGTTTCGGAGTGTCAGTCAGTATAAGTCAAAGCAAGACAAAACAAGAGTAGTATTAACCATGTGTCCATTTGCATTGGATATGAACAGAAGAACTAGGAGAGTTGTCAGTAACAGGAAAGCAATGTTATCTTCACTTGGCTACCTTTTCCTTGTTTTTCTTAAGAAATAAAGTTGTGTTGCTGAGCTGTGCTTTGCTTGCTTAATGATAGAAATAGGTATTGTGTAAATTACTTACGTTAGCATTAAACTTACATACCCTTTACTGTACATCCCAAGTTGTAATTTAGTAATTCTATTCCAGCATGGCACAAAATTATGGAATGAGTTCACATATAAGGGAGAGGGAGGGAGTATTAGTTTACATAGAAAGGAAGTTCTCTTCTTGTGTTGTGTTGTGTTGTTGTATAACGAGTGATCCGTGTAATAGTATAGTAAAGTAAATGATGGAAAGGTAATGGCAATACTTTAATATACACGGAAGTAGGAATATTCTACAAGCAAGTCATGAAATGCTGTTGTACTCTATAGTTGCACATGGATATGATGGAGTGGAATTTAGGTACGTGCCAACAGAGCTGTGTATTTTCTTCTCTATTCAATATTTAGCGAATTTTGGCTTTGGCTTAATGCAAGTACATGTACTTGACTAAATTGCAAACCTCACTTGACTATGGTAAATGGTAAATCTGCCGTTTACATTTAAGGTGAAGAGAAATACTCTGTCAGTACCATTGAAGTTTTCTGTTTCCCTTCCTAGCTAAGGTACGCAAAAGGTTTTCGTGTAGATTGCTCAGAAAAGGAGCTTAAGAAGAGATTGCAGGACTGTGCAGTAAATAGAAACGGTACACTAAATTAGAGTATAGATGTACAGTAATAGTAGACTATCGTTTCTTTCCTAGCTAGCTTTAGAATACAGAAAGAGCAAACTAAGGTACTAACTATGTATGTACATTAAATGAAATTATAATGCAGTGCAGTAGGTAAAAGTCGATTCAGTGAGTGAAGGAAGGCCAAATTGGTCATGCCAATTTCATCACACAACCAACTCAACTCGACTGACGCATATTCTATTTATTAGCCACAGGACAGCCCAGGCCAAACAAACTTCAAACTTACTTTCTGCTTCTAATCCAAATCCTGTCCAACTTAAGTCTGTCAGCGAAAGGCAGTTTACTTATATTCTACACTGCACTTTATGCTACGTAGCAATCTAAAGAATAAGAGTCATTTTCCTTACTAAAAGTCTCTTTGCAGTTTCAACTTCGTTTTATCATTTCTTAAAAACCCAATGAGACACAGTCATGCAAGGACAAGAAAGACACTAAAGGGAAATCAACTTACTGTGTTTGATGCATGCGTCATGTGTGCATAACTAACAAATGTTGTATCACGATGCCACATAATGTCACTCACAGTACATACATAGCTAAAAGATAAGGTTTGCATAATTCTGACTATAAATTTATTTATACTATGTTATTAATGTTATATTAAAGAAGAAATGTTTTTCAGAGGAAGGAGTCTGCTTATTGGAATTTTTGTATTGCAAACTGCATATCTATTACCTAAGCTTACAGTAATATCACAGTTATTCGTTTTTCTTAACTTCTTGACTTAACTAATTAGGTTACGTCACGTCGGTCACGTCGTTGTTTAACCAAAACCTTAACCAAAACCAAAAACCTCGTTGTTTAACCTTAACCAAATAAAATAAAGGAGGAAATCGAGAGTTACCCGCTATTCACAGGAGGAGCAAAGAAATTAAAATAAACCATTGCAAAACGGATATAAGACAGTAGCGGAAGAAAAACAGATGTATTTATTCAAATTAATTTGAATTTACATGAATTTATTCAAAGCATTTAGAATTTACTTGAATTTATTCAAAACATTTCGAATTTACTTGAATTTATTCGAAACACTTCGAATTTACTTGAATTTATTCGAAACATTTCGAATTTACTTGAATTTATTCGAAACATTTCGAATTTACTTGAATTTATTCGAAACATTTCGAATTTACTTGAATTTATTCGAAACATTTCGAATTTACTTGAATTTATTCGAAACATTTCGAATTTACTTGAATTTATTCGAAACATTTCGAATTTACTTGAATTTATTCGAAACATTTCGAATTTACTTGAATTTATTCGAAACATTTCGAATTTACTTGAATTTATTCGAAACATTTCGAATTTACTTGAATTTATTCGAAACATTTCGAATTTACTTGAATTTATTCGAAACATTTCGAATTTACTTGAATTTATTCGAAACATTTCGAATTTACTTGAATTTATTCGAAACATTTCGAATTTACTTGAATTTATTCGAAACATTTCGAATTTACTTGAATTTATTCGAAACATTTCGAATTTACTTGAATTTATTCGAAACATTTCGAATTTACTTGAATTTATTCGAAACATTTCGAATTTACTTGAATTTATTCGAAACATTTCGAATTTACTTGAATTTATTCGAAACATTTCGAATTTACTTGAATTTATTCGAAACATTTCGAATTTACTTGAATTTATTCGAAACATTTCGAATTTACTTGAATTTATTCGAAACATTTCGAATTTACTTGAATTTATTCGAAACATTTCGAATTTACTTGAATTTATTCGAAACATTTCGAATTTACTTGAATTTATTCGAAACATTTCGAATTTACTTGAATTTATTCGAAACATTTCGAATTTACTTGAATTTATTCGAAACATTTCGAATTTACTTGAATTTATTCGAAACATTTCGAATTTACTTGAATTTATTCGAAACATTTCGAATCAAGTTTTAAGTATTTTAATTTATTCAAAAAACGACCTATACTGGTCACCAGTGCAGACTACGACATATGGTGGCCGCCAGTTAGACTACGTCATATAGTGGTCACTAGTGCAGACTACGACACATACCACAACATACACACAACATCAGCTGTATAACACATAGCATGTATTTGGACACTAACGAGGTTAAAGGTCAGAACGGTGCTACCGATTGACACCATTTTTGAAAGATGACCTACATTTTGTCCCTAGAAGGTCCACTGAAAGTTTCATCAAAATATTTCAAAGCGTTCTTGAGATATGGCATATACTCACTAACTACCTAACTAACTGACTAACTGACTAACTAACTAACTAACTAACTAACTAACTAACTAACTAACAGACAGACAGACAGACAGACATCCCGAAAACATACAGTAGCTTTCCGCTACTGAATAAACTAACATTCTTTATGAATCATAAACCCATGACCAAACATGAACGAATATTGTATTTTGCGTAGTATATAATGTACATAATAAATAACTATAAGATCAGTATTGGCCCAACCCCTTTAATAAAGTTAGGATCTGCTTTGACTAACCTATTTACCCTACAGTTCTTATCACTCACAAATAAGGTTAGCCGTACTACTCGACAAACTCGACCTCAGTTTAAACACTTCCCACTTAATTTACCATTTACAGCGTAAAATCGATAGAATGAATGGAGAAATACTGAAGTGCAGCCATGCTCATACTTGTTCCGATCCGATCTACTTATTAAAGTATTGTGCCTTATGGTAATTATGTGTTTCAGCTCGGTGTAGCAATTTTAATGGTTATTATAGGATTTTAATTATTGCTAAACATTTGCATACGTGCCCAACAGCCATTTATTTACAAACAAACTTTTCTTTAATTACATTGCCAATTAAAAATCGAAATATGTACTCTTGCATGATGTATCGGTATAACCTGTAATGTATGCTCGTTAATGGAAGAAGGTACGTAATTATTTGAAATAGCTGGTCTAGTCTGAAGCAAAATAAATTATTCCTCATAAACAATAATTTCAGCTTGCAGTACTAATTAGAAAATGCGAGTGTAAACGTAATTGTGTCGGAAAAACAGAGAGGCTTGTTATTTACGAGTTTAATAATCAGTAGAAAATTTTAATATGCAACGATGTGAAATAAAAATCAATGTCATAATATTTGGATTGACTGTGAACGTTTTTTGCGCTGTTTCCATTTCCATGATAGTTGAAAGTCAAGGTTTTTCAGAAATCATGTGCGAATAACATGACACTGCAGGAAGTAACACATGTGGCACTGCAATACTACGGAATACTTGATTTTCAACAAATAATTGGATTTAGAAAGAAAACAGCGTCAGTAATTACGTAAAGGTGGACGACAAACATTCTCTATAATGGAGTGGACTGCAGTACAGTAAAGGAATGGAAAATAGCACTACAAAGTGCCAATTTGCAAAAATTGGTTAACAAAGAAAATTTTACCTTGTCTATGACACAACATCACATTCACATCCAATTCACATCACAAGCTATCACAGTATGACACAGAACACACACCATGTATTACTATTGCTGAACAAAAGGGGACTCCTCGTAGTTAGGAAGGAAAATCTAACTGAATAGAAGTGCAGTGCTTTTGTAACTGTAATGCAAGTAAAGAAAACACGTCAGAATTCAGAAAGCACGCAATGGGGAGACACAGCAAACCTTTCGTCTGCATTGATACTAATCTAACGCAATCACTCACTTTCCTCGTTGACATGACATGGACACGAACTATGCAACTGTGAACACTATTCGCAAGACGAAGGCTAAAAAAACGATGCAACTGTCGTAACCAACAAAATGAAGTTGTGAGTCATTTTCCCTTCTTTTTCTTCCAATCTTCCATTTCAATTTTAATTGGACTTACTTCTTCGCAGTTAACAATCAAATCAATCAAAAAGTCTATGAAACTTCTTGCGCAATTAAAACAGAGGTAACACCAAAGTTTTACTTCCCAGAAAGGTCAGAAAAACATTTTCGGGATAAAAAACTCAAATAAAGGGGCAAAACAAAGATTATGAAAACTGCAATTTTTTTTCCTTGTCACTGAGAAAATGAAAACTACTGAAAGAAAACAAACAGATGCACAAAACCATTAATTATATATTTTAAGGCGGGAAAACGGAAAGACTGATTATTTTCATAACGTTTTCCATGAAATTCCTTTGTTATGTGTGAAAATGTCATCCATTTAAAGGAAAGTAAAAAGTGTTAAGGTTAGTAGTTGAATTTGTACTTAAGTCAATGAAGACGAGACTGAAACTGAACGTGAACTTTGCTTTGAGTTGATTTACAACTGACAAATTTACACATGTACGTGCAACAAGCATAACCAAGTATCATAGTTGCTATAAAAGGGAGTTGAATTAATCCATTGCTGTTTAACAAGGGAAGTGTGGAGTATCTTTACGTATTTTACATTGGATTTGCACTATATGTAAAAGAAGTGTATCCTCTTATCTATGTGTTGAGCAATGCAGTCGTATTTATTTCTGAACCCACATCAGAGTCACAATCATTGTGGTTTCTGTAATAACAGAGGAGCAGTGTATTATCCTCCATTTAATATGATTATCAGTAGCTAAATAACACGAGGTACTGCGTAACATGAGGCAAATTGGTCTTTTCCATTTGTGGTTGGGTTCCAGAGATAGATAAATACTTGTGATAAATTGCATGAAGAATAACTTCACTTAGGATTGACTATGCTCTTGTCAGACATTAAATATGCCACAGGAAACTACTTCAAATGGTAAAAGGTATCTGGGGATCTAAATAACTCGAGAAGGCAAAGGCAAACCGGAAATAACATAAAACCCCTTTTTATTGTAAACTTTCCAACAGAATACACTTCAGTGTGCTCTATAATGTTCGTTTACAATGCAGAGTATTCCATGTACACAATTTTACATGATTGTTCTATAAAAACCATATGTAATCGTACTGATAGCAACTATGCTGCAATATCTCTAATAACACAATGCACTTCAGTTTGTGCAATGCTGTAATATCTTGAAATGAATCTGTAGAAAACCAAATTGCTATGTTATTAGTACCAAAGGTAGACATACCACTTAATACTCTGCAGAATTGAACTCGACAGCAAGTAGTGAAGACGCAGATTATTAAGTAGTAGACCTGGAAGACCTTCTTTTTCTATTTTCAATATATAGGTATGTTCTTATCATAGCATAGTGGTCACCAGTAGGTAAGTAACTTTATTAGCATTATTTGTAAGTTCTCGCAAACTTACGTAAGTGCAATGAAATGCATAGCTACATGTGCACTGTGCATTTCGTATTTGCAGAGAATACACTCCTATGTAGTTCTGGTTTTGTATAAGGAACTACTTGTGTATTCATACGATTAAATCCAAGATATACATAATCTTATTTTACATAAAGAGCATCTGAAGCGATTTATCTATTGCAAGTTGCAAGACCTTGAATTGTTGAATAACCAAATGGTATATCTACATGTATGTTTTGTCTGCCAAAGGAAAACTACTTTGGAAACGTATGGACAGTACTAGATGTAACTAATGCGATTATACTTGCTCGGGAAATTAAATTTTAAAGCTTCTTTTCGTTTCATGACTCATCTTAACAATACCTAGGTGTAGCATAAATTCGTGCAGGCACTGTTACGACAATAATTTCTACATTTCATTGAATTTTAATATGAAATTTTGTTCTTTTGGACATGCATTTAATTGTGAACTAAAGTTAACATTCATTTTTCCATGTGCTCCCCGTTTGCTTTCACACAAGCCATAACTCTACATAACATTGACTAATTGAGGCACGCAGGGACTCCTTGGGAAAATTGTGACGTATCTTAGCGAGGTTTTCCTTTAGGGATTCCAAATTTTTATCAGGCTTAGTAAACACTTCCCTTTCCAATTTTGACCACATGGCATAGTCCAAAGTATTCACATCTAGTGAGGCCGCAGGCCATTCTTGACGTACGATGACATCACAAATACCACCTTTTAGCCAGGTCTACACTGTTTTAGCTCCCTGAGAAGGTGCAGAGACTTGAGGGAAGGGCCAGTGCCTTTTATTGAATGGAGTGGACCCTAGGAGTTTAGCAATGGACCTACGATAGATTCCAAGTAGTTTTAGGCTTCTACTTTAACTCATTGGGGAACAAAGTGCACTTTTGGCTTGTTTTCTGAGTTTACCCCGAACAAAATCACAACACAAAGGGGGGATGGGCCCTAATCGACTCATAGGAACCGCTAATGTGCTAGTAGCCCATATTGGGTAATTTCGTCTATTGAGCTTCCCCTCAACTGAAAAAATTTTCTGAGCAATACAAAGTATTTCTTTGAAATTTTCACCTGCGTGCCTCAAAAAATGTCAAAGATTTGAGCGAAGATATTTTCTTTTCCGTTTTAGTTCAATAAATGAGAAGTATCTCGTTTTAAACCTTAGATATATAGGTGTCGTTTTAATATCCTCAACATGGTAATATATTCCACATTGAATTAGGGGGTCAGATTTAATGTTGACAGACGATTATTTCTATGAATTACTTCTCTGACTGCTTTTGCCGTCGCTGGTGTACGTCTACTACGAGATCAGCCAGATCTCTTTTTGTTACATACACTCCCAGTTTCCGTGTATGTGCAAATGCCTATATAACACTTCTTTGCATGACCTCTGACTTTTTTGGGCACCTAACATATTTCAATTTTTTTCTTTTACCTTAAAATAGCAGTAAAATTGCTGCACGTTCACTTTGTTTGAGAATAATTTTGGTCAAAAAATCTTTTCACAGATATTTGAGGTATGAAATATATTCACAAAATCATGGAGAATCAGGGGGAAATTGCCCAGTGAATGAACAATCATTTTACCCGGCTGGCAGCCCTCCTAAATCGTTGCCAGTATTTATGCTACACCTAGGTATACTACAGGAAAGAAGTTAAATTTACCAAGGATTGAATAAAGATCAAGATGAAATGATCTGATTCTTGCTTTCAACGTTTCTAACCAAGGAAGAAAGAAAATGGTCAGATGTAAACCTTATGAATGCACGTTTTATTCACAGTAGAGGAAGTAGCAATAATATAATTATATTATTATATGAAAAGCCTTTTAATTTTAAGTGAACTTGTGGTGAATTACAGGCTATTGTAGACATTAAATGTTAAAGTTCTTCATGCATTGGGAAAGTGTTTCACGTAAGCATACATGGGGCCTTTGTTTGTAGTTTGTACTTTGTACATGTGTAATATTTGTGATGGGAATTTTCCTTAAAATAAAGTTGCACAAATAGAAGTAGAAATTCTTGTGTATTAAATCATTGCACTGGTTGGTGAATGTTTACAAACCGCACAGCGAAAAATCGATATTGATATTGCATAGTTTCTATTGCATTTCTTTTAATACTGGTAACTTTTGTACATCATTGCAACATTATCATAAATATTATTGCAGATTGCATGTAATATAAGATTATTTATAATACTTACATATAGAGGAACCTCCAGTGTGCTTTATTTATTGCCTTCTGAGATTTGGCACTAGTTTATATAGCTTTAGCTTATAATACAAATCCCTTAGGATCCTTATAGTCCTTAGGTATTCTTACACAGTGTAATAAGGTATTATACATCGAACCATTGCTTACTTACTAGTACATACAATTTTTGACTTACTGCAGTATCATTACGAAATAATAAATAATGTTATACATTCCTTGACATCTGTCTCCTGTAACTTCCTGTAGTAATATTTCATCTAGTTGTATTAAAGTATTGTAACCTTATAAAAAGAATCCCATTAATCTCAAACAACCAGTACACTAAATACTGCTGCTACACAGTTTAATAAATGTAATAATATGAACTTTAGGTTAGACTGCTTTCTCCCTGCCTTTACTTTCTGCAGTTTTGTGTAGGGATATGGATAATACTAGAAGAACACGATAAGCAATGGAATTTAATGTTTAAAATTTGGCACAAAAGGATAAAGAGTAGGTCTAAGTGCACTAATGTCCTTACATTATGTTCTTTAGTACCTGGCGTGTAATAATAGTCTGCCGCCATTTCATTAGCCATTTGCCCACCGTGTGTAAATAGAAATGTGAAATCAATGGATCTTTCCTTGGCACAGAAAAGGAAATGCAATTGGAAGTGTGGTTTCCGCAGACAGTCGGATAGCATCCCCGATCCAATCTGTTCCTATATCTACAGATGTATAGTATATCTACAGATGTATAGTATATTGAAACATTGTTTCATTTATATTACAACTAAAGATAGTTTGGAAACGAATTGATCTACATTCGCTGTTCTACGTTTATCTACAATTTATTACATCCGTAGATTTAACTTCTGACTCAATCAATATTGAATGTTCCTCTTTGTTTTAGTGTTTCATTACTCCGCAGACGTTTTACCTTTCATTAATTTTCATTCCTTCTTTTTAGGTTTCTTTGGGTTTCTGGAGCGAGACTTGGCTTTGCATAATGGGCAGATAGGGGCGTTGCGATGAATCTGCTGATGACACGACAAACAAGACTTCATGGGTGGAGGCTGCTGCCTGCAAGTCAAACAATAGAGAGTCCCTTTATATACCAGAAAAGAACAGACACCTTTTGTTCCCAGTCTAACCGACTATTAGTGGATGTGGTGCATAACAATCCTCATTTGATTCCATTTAATATTTAACATGCAATACCAAACTTCTTCACTTCTATTATTTACAAAACGATTCCAATCTCTAGTACCTTTTAGAGTCCAATGCAAAAAAACAGTCTCCACTTAAGTTAACGTTGTCGTCTAATTTAAACCGTTTGCTTATTGTTTGTTCTTTAATTTTGCATACCAGTAAATACCAGTGTCTATAATGTTCCTTAAATTCCTTATAATACTGCAGTGCAATTTAGTATAAGTATCCTAATTAGTATAGCACAGTTGAACAATAGAAGAAAAGACACATATATCATTCCCATTGAACCTGTCAGAGTCATATTAGCAGAAAAACATTCCAGACTACTATTTTTGGTCCGACAGTTTCTGAGAGACAGAAAAATAACTGCAGTGTCTAAAAGCATGCAACCATGACTTGATACTGAAACTATAACTGCCCAGATTAAAATGACATTCCTTTCATCACTTTACATTACAACTTCTCTTGTACCGTCCCATATAATATTAAATAGACGATTTTGCATTCCATTGCTGTTTATAATACCTAACAGACAATTCGGAGTAGCATTTTAACATAGCAGTCAGAGGCGGCTCTGGGTACCCGCGGGGCCCTAGGCGAAAATTCTAGTAATTTGCGAAGCCTTATTTTTGGGCCGACATTATTTCTCGACCCACAAAGAAAGAGATGTAATAATGTGCAATTGTTTATAATACCAGGAATATGCATTTAAAGCATGAAAAAGCCGACCAATTGCACAATTTGGGTTTGCGTTTTGATGACATCTGAGTTTGCATTACACAGGATATGCTATTATTCGCGCGGAGCGCGAAAATTTTTTACCTGTTGATGACCGATTATAAAATAAAACATCTCACGCGCAGCGCAAAATTATTAACACTTGAGACGTCTTCTCACGCGCAGCACCAAATTTTTTGACAATTGAAAGACTATTATGGAATGGAATGTCTATTCACGCGCAGTGCCAAATTTTTTGACAATTGAAAGACTATTATGGAATGGAATGTCTATTCACGCGCAGTGCCAAATTTTTTGACAATTGAAAGACTATTATGGAATGGAATGTCTATTCACGCGCAGTGCTAAATTTTTTAACAATTGAAAGACTATTATGGAAAGAAACATTTATTCATGCGCAGCGAAATTTTTTGTCCTTTTGCTGTAAAAGTAAAAAAAATGTTTACTTAAAACTTCCCAAAATTATCAATAGATTAATGTTTTTCTTAAAGTACTGTGGTCAGCTTAATATTTTCTTTCGCTGACCGCCCAAGCGCGGGGCCCCCAAAGGCGCGGGGCCCTAGGCGGTGCCTAGTCGACCTAGTGGTAGAGCCGCCTCTGATAGCAGTGTAATGTAATGCATGTTACCAGATAGAGATACTGATCTAATATAATTAGTGCTCTCGTAACATAAGGAAACAAAGGAGTAAATAGGATTCGCTTAATTTTACGATGTTATTTATCTCGGGTTCATAAACCAGAAAATTATATATTATGTATGACTTGTCAGTAGAGTGGAGAGACTAGCATTAAACTTTAAGAACATGAACACCTACACATTACAACACGATATGATATTCGCTACTAATATTGGTACTACTTCGAAATTTAATAACAAGTGCTATGGGAAAACTTTACTGTTAGGTTCTTGGTTCTCTCTTGGAAAGTTTTTATTGCGTTTTTCCCATAAAGGATGGGATACATAATGCAACATCACATAATTGTTTTAGTTGTCTGGTCTCCTCTGTTGACAACAACATCTGCGTTCCCCTCACCGCAAAGTAAAGATATCGCAAGAAACAGATTGTTCGTCAAGTCTCCTATCCTAAGCACTTAAGCATCGGCTGACGCAAGCTATTAATAATTTAGATCTAACCGACCGATTTTCTGCCATCAGAAACAGACGTTTCTATTTTTTCTCCGAGTAAATACAATAATTATCGTGATCAATCACAAACTTTTTGTTTTCACGAAAGTATCGATTAAGTGAATCTTGCCTGAAGGATGGAGTGGGTCCCGGTGGATGTGAGGGCATGTGAGGAGTTGGCCTTTCTTGCTTGGGAGCTGACTGCATGAGTGCCAATGGACTCTGACTCATAATAAATGCGGCTGCTGCGGCCTGAGTTGCGGTTGGCGGCTGAGGATAAGAAATCCCCGGAATCACTTGATCCTCTCTTGGTGGGTTCGGGTGACTCCACGTCGGCAACTGGTCGAAAAGTCTGATAACACACAAAATTTAATTTTACCCACAAATACTCTGGAGGTTTCCTTGAGTGTATTAGAATTCATAATGGTTCCTCATAGGTATTTATTTATTGTATTTACTCTGATGTAATTAGAGACGGTTCCTCTTCATGCAGTTCTGGAAGACGATCCAAACCCAAACAACTTTGTCGTAATCGGTCAACTTCTACTTTTACCGGACCGAATTCCGCATGCAATCGTTTCGCTGCTTCAATTGAACGATTCCGAGATTGTTCTGCCTGCTTGATTACAGCTTCCATCTGAAAATCATAACACAATATTTCGTTGTAGATCTTTATAATGGATTCTTCTTTAATGAATCCGGCTAATACCCGAATCCTTGTCAATGAAAATTAAATGCAATGAATTTCCAGTTCACTCATCTTATACTTTTTATAGACATTATACTATTCACAGACACTATTGAGTCTTAATATGGCTTTTACTTCATTTCACAGTAGCATGGCAAATATTTATGAAATTCTTATTGGAAATTCAAATACACACCGAAAATTAAATAAATGTATGCCAATAATGACTACCAGACGTAGCAAAATCTATTAATGTAGTTGCATTTTTATAGCGTAATAATGGAATTCACAAAAAATATAAAATCTGAAGAACAGAGTATTACCGCATTGATGTCAGCGTGAATCTGTCGAAGTTCCTCAACATGGGCCATCTTCTCTTGCATAAGCATTTCCATTTCAGATCTGTAATCGGATAAACACCTTTCCTCTTTTCGGGACATTTCCACTTCGTCTAATAACCTTTCTTTCAATTTGAACATCTTCATTGTCTTGGTTCTGTTGAAAATATTAGTAAAAGACCAACTCAAATTAGTAATTTAAAATAAGTTTATTTTTCAATCAAATATTGACATGAATGAAATATAGTGTAGTCCAATTAATTTCCTACTTAATCTCATTGACTAATTCCAACTTGGCCAAAGCTGATGCGGTACGGTCTTCTACTTCCATTTCTTCCTAAACAAAAATTAACAATTACAGTACCATTATTAGTACAAATTGCATATCCATAATCACAAAATTAAGTGTTTTACAATATAATTTGTTACTAATAGGTATGTTTACAAGTGTAAATGTATCATCAGTATACTAATTAATGTAATGTAAATATGTAAATGTAGATTATGCATTATAGCGTGTACAATGCTTATACCTTATACCTAAACAGTAATATGAAATGAGAAAATTGTTGTTTACCTGATTAATACTATATTAAATGTATTATAATAGTTTATTCGATTCGTTGTATTTGCAATTGTACGTAATATCTGTACTTGTGAGTGTTATCTCTGTTTGGCTTTGTTTACAAATAAACAGAGAGGTTCTTTTCTGATTGTATTTAACTTTTGCAAGTACACCTGGCCTGGTCTGATCGTTAACTGCAATAAAATGATTGTACTATAAATAAAAGGAGTGTGAATATTTGACAGTTAGAATTTACAATCAGAGTTTCCTTTCGAGTGTATCAATAACACTACTGTTATGTTGCCTTGTTGTCTGGAATATCATTTCCTGTTTTAATACAAAGTTAAGTTGTCTTCTTATGTATGAATGTAGCTTCTTAGTGTATAATGTAAAATGTCTATTTCTCAAAGAGAAGGGATATTTTGGTCGATTCTAAAGAAATTGAATTTACATACACAATGTAATACACACATTCACACATAGTTAAAGCAACTCTGTACCTTACTTATCATATCACATCACCCAACACAACACAGACACAGTTGCACTTCAATGGGTATAGTTTCCACAATGTGTATACTATATCATATCCTAAGCGCAAATAGAAAATCCCGGAGAAACTTTGCCAGAAGCTCCATCTTCAACTTTGTGAGGTTGCCATTCGTGCAGAGAGTGGAATTACTGTTTTCAGAGGACACAACAGGGTAACTAACCGTGGGTAATGTTCCTCAATAGAAATGAAAATGCTCTCAACTCAACTAACAAACACCTGACTCAAATCCTCCTATAGCTTTCCGTTTTCTATAGAATCGTTTTACACTATACATACATCCAACACAAAATTGCATTTATATTGCCTCCAGGTTATTTTTCTACTACGTAGTAGTACAATGGTTCTATGTAGATAATCTCTTATGCCAATCGCTTCACATTAAGCAACACTATGCAATCTTTCTCATAATGAAACTACTATTACTTATGGTTATGGTTAGTATAAATGCGCATATACATTATTAGCACGACTTTTTGTAGTACGAAAGCATAGTCTTGGTAAAATCATGCATAAGGAATCTGCTCTAAAGGAAATAATAAGTTTCTTCCTATTACTGCATCTATATTTAATGGATTTAAAGCAAAATTGCCCTAAGGAACATTTTGACCGGTTCCCCAAGGTTCTTTATACATAGATTGGAATGTTCAATTGCAAACGGAACGTTTTCTACACAGAGAGTAGTACTATGACCTGTCCTCTATAACACTTGTGCATGTGGAAGTGATTTTACAATACGTACACGGAGAACAGTGAATGACTTGCCTGAATACATTCTATACTCATTTTCATATTGTATACACGATATTAGTATTGGTTAGGAAACTCGTCTATGAATATACGAAAGGTGAGTATATGCAGAGAATTGGTTTTTATTATTGTATTACGGAGTAAATGCATTGCATGTGAGTTGACTGACTAGTCTGATCAAGTGCAGCGCATATAAGTATGAAAATCTACAGCAAACTCCCAATTCGTGTTACATGCACATAAGCAACACTAACACACATACCTTACGTGAGGCATTACTCCGTAGCTGTAGCGGTCTTGTAATATTTCGCCGTATAGTATCCATACCTTTTACCGAGTAGTAGTAATAATGACTATACCTATAGATAAATTAAGCGAAGGAAAGTCGTCAAGTATTATACATGCATAACAACAGAACTGAAGTCAAGTCAAGACAACTATCTGCATCTAAACAAAACTCCCATTCCCATCAACATACAGATAATAACATTGAGCAGAATTCAAATCCATTCAGACAACTGAATATACAGAAAGGACAGAAAATCTACTCTCTACGTTCTACAATATTACTTTTACAATTACAAGGTGCACGCATAAAAAGTACTTTCGATGCTCAAGCTCACCTTCTATGTATATTGTGTATTAAATACCCAATAAACATTAGAACTACTCAGTTAGTTTGACGAATCACACAGTATCACGTTGCTATCTGTACTAAAGACGTATACAGACATCATATGCTAATGTTATGCATACTTTCAATGTATTTGTATCTCTCTAGTGTGTAATTCAATTCACTCAGTTAATTCCACTAGATAGAAATCCTAGCGCTGTATCTCTATACATAACTCATCATCAGTGGATTGGATACTAGTTAGGGTAAACTTCACATACGCTGTCCGTTCACATAGGAGAAGTGTACTGTAAGTGCTACGTCACAGTCACATAACAGCAGAGATAACTTTAACTAGTAATATAATGCATCATTAGATTTCCTTTATATTCAATATTAAGTTTACCATTACGATAGATTGTAGACTGAAACTGAAACTACACTGCACTACGTTCAAACTGAATCATTTGTTGAACACAACTTTCGCTCCTGCAAATCAAAATCAAAGCAACCTCCTTTTCCACAGACAGCAACATTTTTACTGAATATTCTAATCTCACTTAACGACAGGACAGTCGCTCGCTACGAAAGTCAAGTCAACTCATCTGAAGTCAACCGAGCATCCAACTTCTGAAGCGCAGTCAGTCCGCCTCCGACTTTTCCTCCAACTCAATACACACGTAAGTTCCATACCTATTTATACTACAATTATCCTTCAATCCAATAAATTCACCGCAAAACCAATTACCACTTTGCCATATATTACCAATTAGTTTTAATACACATTCTTCAATACGTCATAATTCATTCAAGTAGGTATGCTGACAGGAATCGAGTTTCGGATGGTGTATTTCATAATATTGTAGTGTCAACCGAATTCCTAATTATATTTTCTGTATTTCGTGTGATTTCATTCTAAAATATTAAAAATATCAGGTTGAATTAGTAAATAATATTGTTCTAAGTGTATAACTTAGGGCTATACCTATTTGTGTAATTGTAGTTATTAGATAGGGTGTTGTGTTGTTGGCACAAGAAAATTTTTAAGAGGAAACCTTTACTTTACTGTCATTGTCACATCAGCTGTATTGTAATTGTGTATAGACAACTCAATAACTGTTTAAGGTTATTTGGCTTGTTTTTCCTTGTAAAATCCTACCTTGTAATCTTATTAACTTTTTGTTTAGTAATGATGTGAAGTGTAACATTAAGATTGGAATTACTTACATACATAAGTAATACTGTTTATTTCTGTTTAATGTGCAGAATTGAGTTGTAATCGAGTTAACATTTATTTTATGGTCCGCATAGATTTAGTCCAGGTTAGACTGCTTAAACATTAACGTCACGCCGTAGTGCTTGCTGCATTGCATTATACATATACTCAGTAAAATGAGACAATCGGAAAAAACATTCTGTAGCAGCGTGACCTTAAAAGTATAAAGATAGACAGGGTTTTTTGCATGCTAGTTTTTAGGTCTACCTTAGTGTAATCCCCTCACTTTAATACAAGTAAGCAATATTCTATTCATTAAAATATCTACCGCATGCATTGCATCAGCACAAGGGATGTGAATGATGATTCTTCTTTTCATCCACAACGACATTTCTATGAATTCTCAAGGTGTTTGTTTTATTCACATGGCTAATACTCTTACAGACAAGACAGGGCTTAGAATAATCTCTATAACAAAAGAATCAGGTATATTACGTATAACATTGGATTAATTTAATATTTATTTTAGAAACCTGTCCCTAAGAATATTTCGCAAGCAAGTATAAATACTAATTTTGTTAAGGCGTTTTTATTCCTTGTATCATTCTTAATCTAACATATTTTGCTTTACTAATGATTAAAATTTTGTCAACGTACTATTATACGTTGTAGAGGATGGCGAACCAAGTATCTTAATAAGGCTTATTCGTAATGTCAACCATTTTTTCCAACGTTTGGTTGACGCTGGAAAGTGTATATCAAAGGCAGCTGACTGAGTTAGAAAAATTTGGTTGACGCAACATCAGCATACGTGTGGTTGGCGGTATGTGAAATGTTGGCTGCCTTCATTTGCGCGTTTGGATGACTTACACGACTGCTGCTGGCTTCAATACCAATGGTTGCTATTACGAATATCGCTTATTTCGGTTTGCAAATTGTCATCTTTCTTTGCAACTCACTATTAAAAATTACACTTAGTACGATTGCACTAAGCTCATACAATAGAAAGAGTGGCCAATTGGTGATAAATTGGTTTTAAGAATCATTAACATCCTGCTAGAATTATAAAGACGCATGTATACTACTTGACAGTGTAACTATTGTGGTGTGGCTATTTCTTGATTCTTGTGTCCAACTTTTGTGATTTACAAGAAATGCATTCCGATGTGCAAAGAATTAATAATTCTGCAAAGTATTATTTCTCTGTGAATTTAAATTATACAAGTCGTGATTTCTGAATTTGAAAGGAAAATAAAGAGTGTAGCTGGCAAGATTTGCATACCTTGCTTC
Source organism: Yoshiicerus persimilis (assembly GCA_020352615.2). Lineage (NCBI taxonomy): Eukaryota > Metazoa > Arthropoda > Collembola > Entomobryomorpha > Tomoceridae > Yoshiicerus > Yoshiicerus persimilis. Next base: position 131,297 of record JABJWA020000008.1, read on the forward strand.
GCTCAAATACTTCTAAAAATTACAGAAAAAGCGAGTATGATTTACTCAAGTTTTTAAAACAGATTGATTTTAAGACAAATTATTCAAAGATTAATAATAATAATAATAATAATAAGCAACGTGGCTAGTTAAAATGATTTTGTGACACGGAATATTTGATTTATATTTGCATATAGATAGTTTGAGGAAAATTTATTTCTATTGGTTAGAAGAATTAATGTCTCAATTACTTCAAAAGTGTTGACAGCTTCTTCTTTATATTGCCTCACTGGACAGTCCAGTCCAGAGTTGTAAAGACATTATTGATCATAACATACAACTATACTTAAAGGCAAAGGACATAGATAAGATAAGAGTGCTTGTATTATTATAGTTTGAGGGCTGTGTCCATAATAATACCTATAGTACTTCAGTACTTTTTACTATTGTTCTACATATAATGTGAGCCATAAAATACTTTTGTTCCACTCGCGTCAACTGAAATATTTCCATTTACTAATCTATTTCTGTTGTGGAAATTAGATTGCTGTCTGGTTTCGAATGCTTTGTTTTTCTCACTGTCCTAAGGAACGTAGCTTACAGCTGCAGCTTCTGTACTCTAGAACTTGTACCTAAACGCAAAGAGTAAATATTGTTATCATCAGCCTCTATTTGTTATTATTATATACTTCTTAAATGGAGCAAGGCAAGTTTCTTTCTCATAAATTAGTGTAGCTACGTACGTTTACATCAATTTGTAGCTAATAGTACAAAGTACAAAGAAATAGTAACAATAGCCTGCATTCCGTATATGTACACAATGACACAGTGTACCAGGGATTATCTTTGAGAGAATTTCTCTACCAGGCCTCTGGAGTAACAATAATTATTCATTAATATTATTTAATTATTTGAATTTCCTAATTTGTGTTGTGAAATGAAAATTATTTGTAATGTTTGTAATTTTACAGAGTTTACTGACTTGCTGACGACTCTTACCGTCAATTCTATTGAACATCAGTTTCATCAGGAAGGCCACTAAAGTACATTGCTCTTTGAACACAGGAAGTATAATTTTGACAAGCTTCGATAGAAAATCTTCATTTTCTGGTAAGTTTTCTGCCACTTTACGACATTATCCTGTATTACATATTACGTAGTTAAAATAGTTTACCAATTCATTCATACTACGGTGTATGGAAATTGTGGAATACCATCGTCTGCTATCAAGTACAATACGGATTAAATATTTATGTATGCCTTATTATTGATTCAAAATGGTAGTTCCGCACTTGTTAAATATCTGCAATTCGTGCTAATACTACTTTTAAAGAATATTTATCAGTATTGTGAAATGCTTTGTAAAAGAATGCAAATTTTGCCATTATTGCAATTGTATTATATCGATCCGCGTTGTGTCATTGCTCTACTTACTGCATGCTGCATTCATTCTAGATTTTTTTAAATGGACAGCAATACATTGAATGACAATTTTTAGATTTAATGTGACTCATTACATTAGCTAACATCCCAAGCACCTGTATTACCTACTCCAAGGTATATTTCTTGAAACGCTAGTAATTCAAGTGGAATTTTTGCCAAAAAAATATTATATTTTAATACGTTCCATTAGTATGTATTTAGTAGTAATGAATATATCGATGTAGATATTGTCATTTCTTAGAAATCAGTTTCTTTAGTCAAAATTCAAACACTTAAGGTTATGACACTGATGATAAATTTTTGCATGTTTCTGTATACAATCTCGTTGGTATACGGTATACTTAGTATGCAAAACTATCAGAATATTATTTAGGACACGTATATTGTGTATACAAAGTTCCTGGAAAACAGGATCTAATTAATGCACGTTTGCAAATCGACGTCTCATTGAGAATTCATTATAGTAAACTAAACTTGTAAACTAAAGCATCTCCTTTCTGAAGGTGACTCATGTCCATATGTCTCTGTCTCTGTTTACAAATGATACCACAGCAGTGTAGTAAGAGTCAAAGATCGTCACCTTTCTAACCAGCTCGGATTTCAGTTTTTGTGACGTTCTATGACAGTTGACATGTACGATGTACACTGTACTGTACAGATACCAGACTTTATGCCGTAATCGAGACTTGTATATATTAGGTAAGGTAAACCTTCCCAAGAATAATGATACAGCCACACAGTACAGAATTGTTCATGAATACGTGATATCTAGCAGAATGAATACATAAAGTGAGCATTAGAATAAAGTATACTTTAGTTAACTTTCAATTGTTATTTGATGTGCTTATAATTGTACACCTGTAGTTATCGTGAATTTAGTTCCATTTGCTGGAATTTTTTGTCTGATGTGACTGTGTCTGAGTAAAATACTGTTTTGGCATATATGGGGTTGTAACTCCATTAGAAAACAGTGTCATGGTTTTGTATTACAGTTGTGACGTCAATATTTCGTTTAAGTAAGTGTCAGAACAGCGTCGGATGCATAGTTAAAGCTAATCTCAGGTTACCTACATTAATAGTCGCTTGTATATTGTATTGCATACTTATTGCATATGTAAGCAAGAGTACGCTCTGTACAGACGTAAATAAATGCAATTCGCATTATAAAGGGTTTCTCAATTCGCAACTTGCGTGAAAGACTTATGCTGAATTTACTAAATATCCCCCGCATTCGTTTTAGGCTTTCGTGATGAAATGCTTGCTCGCTATATTACAGGTGTCAGCTCTTAAAAATACATTTTGTTCTTTAAATTTTAAATCCATAACATTTAGTGCAGCTGAGGGCCTTTTGCAATTGTTCAAGGTTTTAATACGTAAAATGCTAACGATTGCGTTTTTACCTTTTTGTAGCACGAAACATACAAACTTAAACATGTCATTGAGGAAAATTCGAAAATAATAATACTAATCTATTCTGCCTTTCTGCCTATGTCTGTGGAACAAATTATTTGATCACATTCTGTAGTGTTTTCTATTTATTATTACCTGTGTCATTACATTTGTTGATGATTATCTAGTTTTATGCACTTTAGACTGTATTATTATGCCTAATATTGAACCGAACACAGTGAACAATGGATCTACATGATTCAATACCTAACTATTTTATGCTGTGCCAGTAATCATTGGTTGTTTTCATTTTGCATACCAGAAAATAATGGCTCCATACTGGTACCGAGTTTTTACGATTCTAAAATCAGTTAAAGGACAAATTGAGCCATTTGAGCCAATAGTACCACAAGCAAGCGAATAAATATAAGCATAAAGTAGACAAAGACAAAGACATGACACTTTTTAACTGAGCAAAAACAGATTTAATATGTAATATAAAACAGTTAGTCAATGCATTTTCGTATTGACAAAGAATACCCAGTATACGATTATTAGATTACAAAGAAATCATCACTCAGGAACCAAATGTAATAGGCTCACTAAAATAATTACTGCTGTGTGTGAACTCAAAGTAAAGTAAGACAGACGAATGAACGTCAGAGTCAAGAGTGTCATTAAAATTATTTCTATGTAAGCATTAAAATAAGTGCCCTGTTTTTCCTCGCAAAAGTTTTCCAAGTATTTAATTAGTAGTACAAGTAACATTTTCATGTAAAGTAAATATGCTAATGTCATTTAAAAGTATGTTTGCAATTTCTACAACTCCAGTTACTTCAATGATACTGGGTTTAGGGTTTACATTGCTATTTGTAGGTTTTGAAAATCTGCTGCATTTATTTTGCTTTACTTTGTTGTACTAAAGTTAGTTTCTGATTATTTGCATTAATACCTAGATGTGATGTGTAGCATGCTTACGGAATGTTTAAAACATTTATATTTAAGTATATTCATTATCCAATATATTTTTTATGTAAATGTGGCCATAAAATTAATTTGCTTGAGAGTGGTATACAAATAATAATGCTTTAAGTGTACAATTACTAATTTCTTGTTTTGCCAATGACATTGGCATTGCGATCTTTGAATTTGCAAAGGTGTACTTGTACTTGTGTCCTCAGGTGCAGTAAATTCAGTGGAAAGTGGAAAGTCATGACTGACAAGATGTTATTTTCTTTATACATAGTTTGTAATTTGTAGGTAGTAATTCTTCGTGTGTCTTTTGATAAGAGGTGGTTTGTATTTGCAATGAGCGTGGATACACGATAGAGTGTCGATTAAGAGTAAGGGACAAGACTTATTTTGCGTGTGTGGCAGTTTATTTAGGTTCGGCAGGATATTATTGACTTGAACCATTTTATATATTGATTTATCGATTTCTGTTACATTACAGTCCGTTTATTGCTTATTGTGGTTTACTTTCTTACCTGCAAATATTATTTGTAATCGTGCAATGTCACACTCTTCATCGTTAGTATATTATTGTAGAAGAACCCGCTCTTTCAAATAACGAACACCCAAATTGTATTACTCTTTTATTACTGAATGACCCAAATCAGTACCTAGGCCTAGGAGAGTGGAAAAGTGAAGCTGAGTAGTATTAGAACATTAGAAGTCTTGTACCGTTTACCTGAAGCATTTCGGAATTCAGGTAAACATTCTTTTCATCTTTTCACGACCACTCAGGTCCAGGTCCTATTTATTTGTGTTCACTGTTCACGTAAAAGTAAAACGTAGTTTTTGTTACCAATTTTTGTTAGCTGAGGGCTGAGAGAAGAGGAAAGTAGTATTAAGCATTATTAATATTAATAGAGCCTGCGTGGTTGTAATGTGCCTTTTGAGGACTGATATATAAAATATATTTCTAAAAGGGTTTCTGAAAACGTCAGTAATGCAAAAATTCCTGTGACGGAAACGGTATATTTACATAGTTTTCGTTCATTTTAGTTATCGCCTTGATAAGGTACTCAAAGATAGGATATTTGAATCTACAATAATTTATTCAATTTACCGGATCTCCCATTTGAATCTTCTCAATTTTACCATTTTTAGAAATCTGCTGGGTTGGTATGGAACTTTTTGGCAAAAAAAGTAGAAATTCAAGGATTTTTGAATGTTTATTGAGTTTTGAGCAGTGATTTCATTTGGTGTTGGAGGGAAAATATTTTTAATACATTGATTTGGAGGATAATAATTTATCATTGTTCGTTTTTTCAGATAAGGAACGGAGAAACGGAAATAATAGAAAATGGCGATCTCTACAACGTCTTATGTGACCGGAGCCCTTGTGTTGATCATAGCTTCTGGATTTGTATTAACCTCCGGCCAAAATGGTAAAACAAAAAAGTCTGAGTAGTCGCTCTGCTCAGTTCATTATAAATTCTTGGGACAGTTTCGATTTCAGTGAGTTTTGTCGTGCAATATGAAAATGAATTAATGGCCAAAATCTGATTTATTTTTACAGCAACAGTAACAACTGTAGCACCATCACAGCCAGATCCTTGTGAAAAATTCACCAATTGCACAGAATGTTTATCCCACACAAAGGATCTTAACTGTACATTTTCTTACTCTGCATCAGATGCCGTAAAATGTTCGCAAGGGATAGTAGAAGATCAATTCGGCACCCCTGTCACAAATTGTAAGTATACCATGCCCCTATATATTTTAGTAATTTTGGCCATTTTCATAAGGTAGCCCAAAATTGTAAACATCATGCGTTATACAAAGTAAAGTTTAACAGGATGTACTACAAGTTGTAAAAATAGTGTATTTAATTCATTTATCAAAGCCCAATTATGCGTTAATTATTTTAAATTCAAAGTAAGGGGCCTAAGAATTGAATGTTTAGTATTTTCCAGTAATAAGTAATAATATGGTTTTTTAAAAAGCCTTTTTACAATTTTTTGTCTAATGTGAAATGAAATTTCGTAGGTTCTCAGGTACCCACACCCGGACATAATAACGATACTACTACTAGTACTACAGTAGCTCCACCTCCACCAGCGAATACTACTACTGTCCCACCAACAACCGCACCGACAACAACTAAACCGACTTCGCCGACTACTCCGCCAACGACAACAGTTGTACCAACATCAAGTACTAACGGCACGTCGACGGTAGCTCCTCCCCCCTCAAACGGTACCTCTACTGCCGCCCCAGTGACTTCGTCAACTGCAGCGCCTGCTCCTCCCCATGGCGGTGGTGGTGGAATGAGTTGGGCATCATTTTTTGGTGAGGATTTTTGTTATTTTGTAGGTTTTGATTTGAAACTAAACAATTCCTTTTGCAGCAGAATATTTGATAAACACCATTTTATTTTCTCCACAGGCGGAATTGTTTTCACAGCTGCCGTTTCCTCCGTTGGCTACTTGGTCTGGCGCTTCTACAAAGCACGTCAAGAAAGAAACTACCACACTTTGTAAGACTTGAATTGATAATTACATAGTTATATTTATCACATATTATTGTGTTTATATTATTATTATTACTGTTCTACATTTACTTACTTGCTACACTACTTATCTTCAATACTATTTACTATTGTCTAATCCTAATCATTTAATCATGGTTATTTACAACGGAAAAAACGTTTACTGACGGTTTACGAAGTGTATACAATTACATTTTGATAATAATTTTCTGTTAAGTTGCCCCTGCCGTTAATTACTTTGGTTTGCTTCGAATTCCTTTATTCATTTGATGATTTATAAAAATTTCAGTTCTAATCCATCAACATTTTAAACCCACCCATAAACGGAAAATCTCATCGCTTTGAAAGAAACAAAAGCAAACAATCAAATCTAATCTCTTAACCTCGAACTATTAGATAACTTTAGTCGTGGTGTGTATTCACATTTACTGTATTAGTTTACAAAATTAATTTGTTAACTAAATCCATCGCTAGTGAACATTCGTATTCATGATATATTATAGTCTGTATTATATTATTGCATTGCTCCCGTTTCACTATCAAAACGGAGTACATGGAAATGAAATGTGCTACTATTAGCACTACATTACTAGATAACTGAAATTAATATAATTGAGTACGAGTTTTCACTAAAACGATGCGTTTTAGTATTTTGTTACTAGTAAATAACCAGTAGCTCAACTTGTGTTATGTATATGTACTAGTATAACATAGAGATAATAATTTTGTCTTTCTGTAGAGCCAACACTAATGCTAATGTGTAAGTAAGTCTCATTAATTCAATCAAATATCTGTTGTCCAGTTGATATGATGAAATGGATAAAATAATGGGACAATTTTTAAATGTGCTTATTAGTGAATATTTACTTTAACTTAGTTTAGTCTAGTACACATTAATATTGAGAATTGTCACTAGTGATCAGTGATATGATAAAAATATTTAGGTATTTTATGTTTCTCATTCGATTCAGTCTCTCTATTTTTCGTGAATATTTTCGTAGCTGACATTAGTTAGGTAGCTGAGTTAAGACGGCCTGTTATTTTAAGTTTTCGTATTTTGACTGAATTTACTTGTGTAGCAATAGCAGTAAACATTTTGCCCTACTAATTTGAATTGCGTTTCAGCCTTTTTTCCGCTTTTGCAATGATGAATTGAATAGCTTTTGTCTTTCAAGTCTTAGCAAATATTGGTTTTCCTTATTTGTATTGTCATTACAGTTTGTGTGTGTCCATTAAAATTAGTTGTCTTGTTTGTTAGCATTTAAGCATGTTTTGTGCAAGAATCTTATGCAATTGCATTTTGTAATTAATAATTGTAACCTGATATGTAGTGAATTTGTGAAGTTTATTGTTATGCTACTCTATGTGCCGTTGCGTTGCATTGCACGTACTTACTACTATATGAAAAGAAACCTCAATAATAAAACACTGACATCAAGAAGAATCGACTCCCGATACTAATCACTGGACGAATAATGCAATGTCAACTCCACCTTCTATTCCCGTTGTTGGTTGCAGGACGACGAATCTTATCTAATGGAGAATGGAGCCTCTGGCATAAACAAGACGAAATTCGTCATGTCAGCCCTCAAAAACTATCCTTGCTAAAACATCAAGGCATAATAATACCTTACGCAGGTGCTGTAGCGTTGTTGTATGTGCGTCCAATTAAAATGCCTACTGTTTAAGCCAGGCCTTTTAATTTCTCAATAATATTGATGTACTTATCAATGAATGAGATACAAATAGAAGTTTGTCAATTGTCAGCATGGTTAAGATTTTTTCAAAAGAGAACGTATTTCTATTAACAGTAGCACTATTTTCTAAGTAAATAGCGACAGAATAGAGTTTAGATTCCTATAATCATCAATTTATATCCCTTCGTGTATCCGTATTCATTAGAGAATTCAGTCATTGGTAAGTAATTAGTTTTACCAGCACTTCATAATTTAGTTATAGTTTACACTGTGTACTGTGTCAACATTAACGTGTCTACCTGTCACTATTAGATATAGCAGTGTAGCTATAAGTAGTAGAAAACTAAGTAGTTGTATAGGGTACTGTGGAATTGATCTTTCTCTTACTTTCACTCATAATAACTCAAAAACTATGCAGATTCTACCGAGGTATACACAATCAAGCTAATTACTACGCAGATTTGATAGTCTGAGTCATTTTCCAAAAACGCCGCAGCAAAGAGTTACAAAAATCTAAAATTCGAGTTTTAATTTTTGTTTATCTGTGCAAATATTGGCGAATATTGGTCATCCCGTTTTCTGAGTTATTAAGAGTGCAATTTTACCGTTCATTCTATTCTGGTGTGCCCTGTATTTTAGCTTAGCATATATTCAAATATACTTATACTTATAGCAGTTTAGCCAAAAACAACTATTGCCATAAATGAGCTGAATTTTAGTAGATCTATTCAACGGAAATGAAAGTAGGTAGGACTTGAAGTTATTCTCTGTAAATAAATGAATACCTACTTATCTATTGGGATTAGACAGAGAATTGAAATGTAAAAGGCGGATATATTAATGAATACGCGTATAAATTGTACCCAAGTCCCATAAGTAATTGAACATTAGAAGATGCAATCTAATTTTAGATGTAAATAGGAAAATAATTGGGATTCTGGGTTATTAATTAGTGATACCAATAAAATTATTGTCGGATGTGTCCTATAAGTGAAAGAAAATATTAGATAGGTAAAGGACTACTTACAAAATCGTTAACAAAAAAATGTAGTGTAGAAATAAGAAGTTACTATATTGATAGTGGGTTTATTTTTAAGAGACAAACTCACAAGTACACTGATTGTGAATCTAATTTAGTGATACTTATTACAATTAGTGAAAGATTGTCTCCGAGAGTGTCATTGTATTGTGATAGTATGACTACTTGAATTACCTAATTAATTATTTATGTAAATAAGTGCGAATGCGAAACTTTAAAGAATCAAATGACTCTACGTTTGATTTGATCTATACTTAAATTTAAATGCTTGCATTTGACATTATTCATATTCCTACTGGCAGAAGTAGCAAACAGTCAAAGTTAAGATCCAAAATGAATATTCTGTTCTAAGATATTCAAGCACTTACAACGTAATTCTAATTAATAAGAGATTAGTGTTATGTTACAGTTCAGTGGTAGTTATTCCACAGATTTAATGTGTTAGTAAAAATATATTTTCGTTTGGCAATGCTCGAATAAGTGAAATCATAATTATGTTTCTATTTTAAGTATTTACTACAGTATGTAGTGTCAATGAAATCTTGCACTTAGGTATTAATTAGTAATATCAAACAAACTCCAAAATGAATACAACCTTAAAGAACATCAAACCGATTTACAGTATAACATGATGGATTTAGAGCGATATGCGATATTAGATACTAGAAACAATTTAAATATTGTATTACTATTCACCATAAACTACAATTTGATGATTATCTCACATATACACTAATAATCCTGAGAAAAGGTCGCTACTACTGAGGAGAATGTAATATTCAGCATAGATATGTCCATTCATATCCTACACAGAATAAATACATTTAGGGCCTTAACGTATCCGTCCTTGTCCTGCTTGGCAATTTAATTGCACTTGGAACCCACCAGGTAATGGTACTTAAGGTCTTCTCGTAACCACTCCCTAAATGTTTCACCGTTTTAAACAATTCTTGTAATTGGTTCTGAATCTCTTGTCCAATTAACTGTCTCTTGCATGTTAATAGCATTGCTGTACTAACGACTAACAGTAGGTGGTCACTATTCACTAACTTGCATTGTAAAACTGTTCTGCATGATTCCACAGTGTGATTAATAAATTAACACTTAAAACTTGTGCTGTTTTCATGTAGGATAATTTTTAAGGTATTAAAATTCATGATAACTTTTTTAAAGTGATTAAAATCCGAATTAATTAACCAAATGCTCCATTATGTATGCCACAGCCAAATTAGTTTACGAAACTATATGAAAAGTTCTAAATTAATCTTTAAAACAGTTAATCACTTACAATTTTAACGAGCACGTGGCAATTCGTTGTTACTTCTAAGCATCTATTGCTAATTACTACTTAATTCATTCTAAAACATGGTATAATTGATAATCGAAATAGAAATTATAAGGTAGTTTATGAATACAACAGCAAAGCAGTATTTGGCCCATTTGTAGCAGATACAAGGCTCTACAAAATATTACTACAAGATTCTCTATTATGATCTTTGCCTTTACCTAAGTGTAATTTAATTAGTTGTGGAATTCAATTAGATCTAACTATAATATTACTACACGCACATATTTCAATTGCTCTATATAGGAATAATACAAGTCTAAAATAAGTCCTATAAAATGTGTATAAGTTGTTTATGTTACTTTTTGTTGGAGATGCATAATTTTGATGTTAAAATAAGTCTAATTACGATATTATATTAGTCATTACATAAGGAAAGGAAATGTATGTGAATATATGCGAGAATTAATAAAAGAAGCAGGGTATGTATTTACTTTATCATGATGTTACACCTTATCATGCAATCATGTCATTTACTATTCAAACTTTTAGTTCATTTTATCAATTATACGAATTATCTTTGCATGCTGATATTTACAGACTTTATGTTGCAGTGAACCATAAGTTAACATTACAAATGGTTTTAGTAACGGTCATTTTCGATTTCCAACAGTACATCCAGGTTCATATGCCCATACTTGAAAAAATTTTTGATCGAAAATTATTTCTGCGAAAATATTCTTAATAAATAGGTGTGCAATGATATTTTCGCCTTTTAAAGGTATCAATGAGTACCATTATCATTAAGACCAGAATTAAAAACGGTTACAAGCGTTTTTTGCTACATGTATCGTGTGCCTTTTACATAAGGAGGAAAGACGATTTCTTAAGTTGTTTGCTTTAGCTTTAGCACAGCCTTAGAATTGGTTGACAGGCAGGAAATACTTGTAAGTGTCAGGTAGCCACTCATTCATGTATAATTTATTGCATCTTTTACGGAGAATCGCTATCTGGCTTGGGATTTATTACCCAAGTGATAAAATGGATGTATAGACAAGCGGTGAAGAGAGAATTGCACGAAGACGGTAATAAATATTAATGAAATAAATGGTATTACAATGTTTTCCTTAATATTTGTGGTGAAAGGAGCACGCGATGAATAAATTGCAAAATAAACCAAATCGTGTTGCATTAGATTGGGAATTGGAATCACCATTGTGTCCTGTCCTGGGGCCCGGTCAATGTGGTTTGGTTTTCATGTAGTACAATACTATATTATGTCTGAAATGCAAAAGAGTAGCTATCTGAGGATAATAAAGCAGTGCATTACTATAATGTACTCGTTAACGAATTCCTACTGCTCAATGACTAATCGTCGCTAATTAAATCACTCTGTGGGAATCGTACATCAAAATGCGAATAAGCAAGTAGGAATTGAGGTAGAGTGTCTATCATATCATAACATAAATCTCGAAAGCATTATGGTATGGCATGGTAATTCTTCTCTATGTAAAAATCATTACCTATGTAATATCGTGTAATTGCAATTGTAAGTGTAAATTCTACAGACACAAATATTATTGCGTTTTATGATATAAATGCCTACGTAGCGGAATAATAGGGAAGCTAATGACTGCAAACACTGGACGTCAGTAACGACAGATGAGCATACAGGAGTAGATAATGCGAAGAATAGTGGTTAGCCTTAGGAATGGTACACGAAATCTATTGACACACTCATCCTGTCTATTGGCGTATCTTCTTTATTCTTAGCTACGTATTTGCATGTCGGAATGCAAATACAAAGCATTTATTGCACAGCGTGGTTGAAACAGTGAAAAATGCCATGCAATCCATGAAGAAATCCTCCTGCCTAAATTTGGTATGAATTTGTCTCACTCTTCAGTATTTTTCAGCCTTGAGTGCATCCCAAAGCTGAAAAAATCATAGTGATTGAGCCAAGTGTACTACACTTGCATTTCTATAGAATAATACAACTGACTTGTCTTTAATCTGCGAAATAGTTAGTTACAGGTGTTCAGGAATCAAATACAGATAGAGATACACAATTCCATCAAGTTAAAGAAACAAAACTGACAAATATTTGTAAACAAGGAATGGCGAACATGAAAATCTTCTTTGGTATCTTTCTTTCCTTACATGTACACGTATTATGCTTGACCTTCTTTAAAAGCGGTACAGTACACTTTATTCTACACCCATTGTAGTACTTATCTATGCATGCTTATTAAGGAATAATTTATTTCACAATTTAATTTCATGCTAAAATTAAAGAGCACTAATATAGTAGTTTTAACTACGGATAAGAATAAGACAAGAGGTGAAATCTCGATGATTCATACTTATTTTGGTATACTTTCTTTCATTTCGTGGTTTGTCTTTGTATAAAACAGAAACAACACTTGAACTGACTTACAATGTGCAAAATGAGGATTCCCCAAGTAAAACAGAATTGAACGGACTGCCAACTCCTCTGCCACTACAAAGTCCACCTACCCAACCTCTTGACAAAACTTTTTCCGTTAGTCGACCAACTTCTAATCCTGAAGTAAACAAAGTAGTATTATCTACTACAACCCGATCGTCTTCAGTTTCAATGACTCAAGATAATTCAACACCTGAGAGTTTACTTACCGCATCTCTTCAGACAGAAAATAATCAGATAGACGAACAAATGAGTAACAGCACTGATATTTATGAGGAAATTAACAATAATGGTACTGAGAATGCAAATCTTACTACTGATAATGCATCGTTTGGTTACAATGATGAAAATACAACTGAATCGTACAACAGTACTCGAAATATTGATCCAACCGGACCAACTTTTCTGGATAAGGCTAGAGAAATTGCAATTCAATATGAAAGTTGGCGTTTCCACTATATTCTAAACTCTACAATAATTGGCAATCAGAATTCCACTGTCAATGCCAATAAAACGGAAAGCCTTTCTTTACGAATCATCAGAAAAATGTTTGATCCTCGACATATTGATCTTCTTTATTTTTTCGGTAAGAAAATGCCGTAATTTCGGTTTTATGCCTCATTATATAAATATTTTTTGCAAGATGCGATAAAATGTTATGATAATTTGATTAAATTTGCAGGTGGAGTTGCTTCAATATTTTCAGTAATAGGAGCTCTTCTTCTTACACGGAAGTTGTACAGGATGCGATAGCTTACAAAGCAATAACCATTAATCATGATTTGGAATGGGTACAGTACTTTATTTTAATTAAAACTAAAGTATATTTCATAGTTCATGACTTGAGAAATCGTAGTTAGTAAGTTTGTATACCGAGAACATAATTCTGTCGACTTGTAATGTAAAACTGGGGAGTTTTTAATGGTTAATGCGCTTGCTGTCTTCAGAAAGAGTAATAACCGTTATGAATGTTGACGGAAATAAAGAATTTGTGGAAAGTATATATTTTATAGTATTTTATTTCTCAGAAATGTCATTCTACATAAAAATAACATATATGGCTGATACAAATCAGCTTCCAAGGAAGATTTCTTAGCCGGTCTGCAACAACAAAATTAACAATTATCTCAGGTCAAAGTTTGACAGGTACATTTTGTTTTATACTGTAGCAATTCTTGTAAGAACTGGTTTATTGTGATTTAGATGCTACTTTGCTTTTGCTTTGCTACTGTATACAGTAATAGTAATACTACAAAACAGAATAGAATGGTCGACAATAAATAAGTATCTACAATCTACTACTAAAAATCTTTCTAATTTTTCATAATCACATTCACTGTTCCTGTGAGGAAAAGTAGAAGTAATAAAATCACTATTACACAGATAAAACTAAGGTCGTGCCATAAATATTAAACAGAATTATATACTATTATAAAACAAGTAGCGATGTTTTATGGTTTTCACCTGATATGGGAAATCGACTTACACTACCAAAAATACAAAAACAATTCATTCAGTTCTACTGCGTTAATTACAATCGACTTTTTGGCACTTATTACATGAAAAGCCACTTAATAATCCTAATTTGGTCTATTAGTTAATATTGTTATAATTGATAGCTGCTGTCACTCACTTTCTTATACTTTCTTACAGCAGTAACACCGCCAGAGTTGAAGGTCGTTGTCATTTCATTCCCGTTGAATTCCCGAACTGTTGTTGCATTCATATCCCCAAACTTTTGCTTATGGGTCAACTTATTACCTTCAACTGTAATAACTGCCTGCAGTAACATTAAAAAACGAAAACCATGAAAACCTGAACTGGAAATTATTACAAAGATAGTTTTGTTTACAGAAAGCACTAAAAAGTGCCACTTACTTTGACAGTTCTTCCATCAGCAGTCTCCTCGTCGAATTCTTCACCGGAAGTAAATGTTATCTCGAATGTCTTAAATGTAGTCGTTGTTTTCTGAGTCCATTTATTTCCATTTAGAGAATAAGTCATCGTAGGCTTCGCTTTGGCAGCAAGATTTCTTTGAACCAGTCCAACGCCTGCACAAAAATATTATTCACATTAATTATTAAATTTACTTGAAACACAGGTATTGAACAAAATCATGAACTTACCAACAGCCTTCAAGTAATCTTCATACTTGTCCGAGGAAACCATTTCATAAGTACCTACGAAAGACATGTTGATTTATTTTTAGGTTAAAGCCACGTTTCTTTACAGGAAATGATTTTGCGACTGTATTCAACAGGGTTTGGCAGAAAAGTGGCTTTTAGTATTGATTTTAACTTTCAAAGAAGCATTAGTCAAGTATGCATGATGAAAATTTGTATAGGAAGTCGCTATCAGTTTCCCATTCCCACTTTTGCACTTAGGGCCGTCAATAATAAAGTTCAGAGAGTAAAGTAAAAACATTGAATTGAACAGATAAATGCTTTGTAAGTAGTTTTCCCTATGCTGGTTTGAGTTCCTATGTAATTTCAGGATGTGTATATTATGTCATAGTCACGTGTATCAATCATCAGTTCCAAACCATTTGAGATAAAGGAACATATCAACCATTTATCCTCACATAATATATATATCCGCAGCTAGAAAACAATTTTCAATTGGCAAACCTAATGCAATCACGGTGTATAAACAAATGGGAAAATAATTTTACTTACCTCTAAAACCAAACTTTAAAAAAGAAGACAAGTGTTATCTTCTGATTGCTCATTGATTGAAGGTGACATCAATTTTTGTGGAAATTGTTAATTGTTTTTAAGCAGAAACTCAATTGCATCAGATTCGACTTGTGAGTTTCATGTTTTCGATGATTACGTACAAAAGTTGTGTCCCTATATGTAACTACAACGTGAAACCGATAACTTTGTACCTAAAGGCTAAGAATACAACTATATAGGTAGTGTAAAATATAGTTGACGTATTCGGCACATTAATTTGTAATACAATATTTAACATTACTATATCTGAGATATCACAAGGTAATACAAATGAGTGTCATCAACAGATGTAAATTTTTATCATTAATCTAATCTCTGACTACACTCACCATCGGAAATATCCAAAATACCAAACACTATCTGCAAAAGGTGTAACCGCAATTTGAAAGCATTTTTTAAAATGGTACTGTGACTTAAACATCCATTTTATTTCTTGCTAAAATCTGTAGATATGCTGAAATCTAAATATAACCTTTCGGCAAACAATAAAGTTGGCGATTTCACACAAACATGTACTTTCACAGTTTACATGCTGACGTGCGTGGCGTATTTGTAGGTTAGGAGTACGAGTACAGTATGGCCATCACCAAGTTGACGTTTATGTTACCTACATCTGTGCTATGCTTACAATGTTAGATAGTACCTGGCATCCCTACCTTATCAATTATCACATGTATATGAATTCTATTGATTTACTTTATATTACAATAGTATGCAAAGTTATTTCGCAATTCGACCTAATGCAGACATTATACACCTATGCAGAAAATGACTTATCTTTCATTACGACACACATAAGTCTGTTTATTTTTCTATAGGATACCGAAAGGGAAGTGTAAATAAACAGAACACGTACTTTTATGCATCCCAACTGCATATAGAACAGTACAGATAGGTACTATCCCTATATTTGCACCGGGACACACTGTAATTGTAATGAATGAAGAGTTACAAACATTACTACTTATTATATTATGATAAATATAAAATGCACCACAAAGAGAATATTTTATGATTTTCCTTTCTATATGTTTACCCCTCGGAGAGAGAGATGAATGAAATCTCCATATCGCACATTCTAAAATCCTATGCTCTGCAATCTGACTAACTGTACTGTACTCTGACTACAACAAACTTTGTCATTATCACATATGTCTCTCTTACTCTTATTCAAACAGTGTACATTATATTTTAAGTACAAACTTATATAGCGCAGTATACTCCATCGTTTTTAGATTTTCTTTCCCTAACAAGTACCGCAAGTACAAGACATGAATTAATAGTTGCTAAACTTAAGTTGACCCGTTTATGCAAATGCAAATGTAGTACCAATATAAGAAACTCTTCAATATTTATACGTATGGAGCTCAATATGAGAAATGTACGCACTTTAGATACCTGCAGAGATTACATGTCATTTGTGAGATGATGATAAGTAATGAAATCTAATGTAACGTTAAGTAACGCACGTAACAACGTGAAAGTGCATACGTATCGTAGAAATTGAAAATCGAATCATAATTGACAACAAATACTTTACATTCCCTATTATCCCTGCATACATTTGACATGCTATGTTCTATACTGATATAACAAAAAATAAGAGTCGGAATCCGTAATAAAGTACTAAGATGAACTATAGACCGTAGAAAAGAAAAATGGATAGGTAAGAGTAAGTAGGTAGTAGACAAGACACTCATCTCGTCAAAGATCTAAATGAATTGTATTCATGAAGCTGCCAAGTACAAAGAGAAGAGATTGATGGAGCTGAGAGGAGAGCGTCTACTAAACTCTTGAGAATAAGCATGAAATTAAAAATAGCAAAGTCACATCAACAGATACATCATACTTATTGATGTGTTATTAGTATTATCAATGGCTAGTCCCATCCATCTCACATGCCAAACCAAGGCAATTCTAAATACAAATCAATACTGCCATTGTCAGTTATGACTTAACATCTTCTAACTTACATTCTATGGGCAGAGTCATCTTTTCCTTAACTATGTCATGTATTTTCTAGTTTTCAAACGCCTATCCTCTTTATTAACGATGATACTGCATTACACAGCCAGGATGACATAATAATCTCCTTAATGACGGATTGTCACCTCTGATTCATCAAAGGATTCTTCAACCATTTTTTATTGCACACAATATCGCATGCATGGCCAACGAAGAATAAAACTTGCTCTCATTCGAAATTTATTTTTATTCAAAAACATTTTTAACACTGATAAATTGGGAAAAGGTTATGGAGAACTATAATATGCATGCAAAAAATAGTTATCTCACTAAAGTGTGCGTATTAAATGATTTATGTTAGAAATCACAAAAAGAATCTGTTCCTTATTGCATATTTCAAGATCACGTACATGAAATATCCTATTTTCAGTGGAAACATAACTACGTTGCAAGATTAGTAGCACATCCTAGTAATTAGTGCAAAAATACAACCTAAAACAAATGTAGTGCTAAATTGCATTGGTAAATGCTTTTCAATGTTACTAATTATGTTTACATTGCATTAGACAAAGTGTGTTTATAAATGAGTGTGTCGTATCATAATGAACGTATGTAAATGAATATTTGTGGTAGAGATAAGTTCGTTCATATTTGGGTACTAATTCCTTAGTTGCACTACAATGTCAATCTCTTAACTTTTGTGCATTGTTGCATAGAAAACATGGGAGAGATATGTAATGCTTTCTGAATTGTATACAGGGAGAGATTGGGAATTGTGTTTTGTATAGGATTTAATTGAACATGAAATCACACCTAGAGCCTCCAGTCAAACAATATCTTTTGCTGTCAATTTCTTGCCATATATTCAGGTTGTATGTAGGCAAGAGGAGAGCAGACATTTAACAAAGATCTCTTCCTTCTTCCTAGTCAGTGTTCTCTTGTGTTCATTCCATTACCTTTACGTATGTGTAGCAGAGCTGGTAATAAACTGATCAAGTCAATCTACAGAACAGATTCATCCATTACATACCAAATACATACATCAGATACTAATAGGACAGGGCAAGATAAACTTTTCCTTAAGTGAATTACAGTGCACATATTATTAATGTATCATATTATCATGCTGGACTACACAAATAAATAAGTCAACCCTCACTGTTAAGCATGACCTATCTTGTAGTACAACATAATCTAATTCCACAAATAATTAAACCAATCAAATTAAGTCCACCTACACACAAATTCTATTTATTTAATAAACATACGTACGGTACACACGCTTCAGTACAATAACAATTCTTGATTGTTTTAATCCTTCAGGTTATCGTGGAATCTGGAGATACTCCCCTATTTTATGTCTATTTAAACTTTTTATTGCTCTCACAATGATATGTTAATTTCGCATAACAAATAAAAAGTAAACACAAATTCTGCATAAGAAACTGTACAGAGAAAAAGTATATCTAAACAAGTTGTACAGAAACACTAAATATACGAAATAAGTAAGACCTCTAATACCGCTGTGACCATATTAAGGTGATGTTATGTTCTCCTTGAGACTTTTATCTCTGCCTTCTATTTACAGTAGTCATCGTCACCATCACATAATCATAGTCACATCACCGCAGAACTTATTCTCAATCACTTACCTCTTTTCCAATTAGCTCCTTTAACATTTAAGTATGCACATCATCTCTTATCTATTAGTTATCTCCGATAAGTATATTATGGAGAAAATCCCAGATAAGACAAGTACATTTATCAATCCAATGCGGCAACTCACAATCAGAATGTTTCTGGACCACCAAATTAAGAGTCTTCCTTAAAGATTTATTTTATTTACTTATCTTGAGGTTTTTTTGAAAATTCCTTTTTGGCTAATCTTTGTTTCTGCTTGTTTGTTCCTTGTTATGTTACTGATGTAATACATCCTACTGAATTTAAGAAAACTGTTTTATATACACTTATAATAGTTGAGATTAAGTTTTGAATTAAGATAATTTAGTTTCTGTAATAAAAACACGTGTGAGGTCAATCTCCCACTGAAAATTGGAGTAAATTGTATTAGTTGTATTTTGTATTGAGATGACATTAATAAAATTTTAGTGTGTAATGTGCAATGATTACGTGAGTAAAGTCTGGTTGGTTTTCTAGTATAGTTGAGGTGATACGTAAGATTGGGAATTTACATGGTCTGGTGTGTTGTGGTGTGGCAGTTTCTAAACAATAGGAAATAGATTGGAAACGTACTTAGCAGAATGGACTGGCAATTGTGTTAATGCGAGTGTGGCACTTCATTTCAATCTAATTGTTTGCATCTCTCTTTTCTCGAGTTTGGCCTGGCCTAGACGGCAGTGGAGTGCAGGACACCTTTTATCGTCTACTACCTTCTCTTGGCTTGGCTTTGGCTACAATTAAATTGAATTCAATGGAGCATTGAAGATAAATCTAATGACTCCATTTTCTGATTGCAATTTATGACAACAAAAAGATTCCGACGTAAAAGATAATGGACTGAGTGGACTCTGAGAGGAGAGTGGAAAGACGGAGTAACGATTTGCATTGTAATAACCTATCCATGCAGTCGAATGAATGCAGTGTTCTTGACTAGACTAACTCAAAGCAAATCAAAGCAAAGTCAACCATCAAATATCAAAGCAACGTAACGTAACAGTCAGGGCTGGAAGATTGAGTCAAGTCAAGCCAAGTCGTCTCAACTCACGCCTTCATTTTCACATTAGCATCATGAGATAAAAACAATTAGACAACTACAAGACAACTCTACTCACTTTAGGCTTTCCTTATTAAACTATTCTCTTTACCATTTTACCAACTCTCCGCACCAAACGCATCCATTTTTACTACAATGCATACATACCTACCAAACATTAATACCAATCTTTAAAAATTCGTATACCGTATATGCCCCATTAAATTACCTTGATAATATTTATTTATTCCTCAGGAGAAATAATTAGGATTAATAGCTATAAATGGTTTCCATTATTTTGGAACCAAGGAATTTTTCACGGACATTGCATGAAATAAAGAGTATTACTTCAAATTTCAGTAATAGTTCCCCTAGAGGATCAACTCGATTAATTACATAATAATTCGTCTGGGACGTAATCGGGAATGTTCGGTATTTGTCCTTATAGTTGATATTTTACTATGAACTTGTTTCAGCAGGTATAGTTTACCTTGTATAAAAACAATAGATTATACAACACTCCTCCGTGTATATGCATTTAATTACTTTTCGTCATTTCTTCCAACCCAATCTCTTCAATACACTCTGACACTGCAAAAATCCTACACTTTAAGCATTTAATGGAGGCTGACAAAAAGCTTGGAGACTTATTATGCACTGCATCACATTACACACAACATCCCATTATAAGAACCTCTAATTTCCTTTTAACAATGAGAAAATGGGAATTGTCTTCATTCATGTTGAGATTTGCTCACTTGGCTTTGGAGTCTTGTCTTCGTTTCGATAAGATTGACATTAAAAATTCTGTTCTTTTACTCTCCTCGAGCTTTTTCCATTATCCCATCACTATAATAATTTGGCCGCAAAGAAAAAAGAAACTTTGCACGTATTTTTCATGTTGCTGTGATGATTCTCCATTATACTCTCCTCTGATGGGAATATTAGTAATCTGAATGCACTTGAGGGTTTCCATCAACATTAACAACCTACCTAAATGTAATACACTCCTCATTCTTCCTATGCTCTGCCTTTAGTTCCCTATTTGTATCATATAAAACTGCTGTTACAACTTACAATAACATAAGGTTAGGTAATTGCATTTACATTTACATTGCACAGGGTCTTTCCTATAACCAATAAACCATTCAACCAATGCACTTAATGAAGTAGCAGAAGCGACACATATGTCCTCTGAACCGTAGCAACACAATAGAAAAATTTTAAGTATATGTATCGAAGCGTTCAAGAGTTATAACACCTCAATTCGGTGCTAAAAATACACCTCAATTTTCCCATAGACAAAAGTTAGATGACATAAGTAGTAAGAATGCACCACTTACGCCACCTATCTTTTCTCTATAGAACTTTCCAGCTACACAACACTTTTAGCCCTGTGTTAAGTTTGAGGACACAGGGTAAAACAAATATTGACAAAAATAAAAATCATCAAAAAAGCACTTTAACGCAATTATTAATTATACGTCGTTACCGAACATCAGAAAGCGCGCTGGAGCGCTGCAGGCTCCATTCTGACCCATAAAAATAACATTAAGCCCTCCACGCTTTACTAAAATTTTTAAAATGCGTTCCCATTAGTAGTCTAAATCTTTTTATTTTTATAAGCCAGAATGGAGCCTATATTGTATGCGCACGCTTTCTGAGGATCGGTTACACCGTATAATTGCGTTAAAGTCAATTTTAAAATTTTATACGGTGAAGACCGTATTTTAAAATTTTTCAATATTTGGTACACCCTGTGTCCTCAAACTTAACGTTTTTAGTAATACATGGAATTCTAGGCTCTATATTAATCAATTTTTTTAGTGGATGTCATTTATCGATCACACCCATTTTCACAGGGGACCTTCCTCGGAACACCAAGAACATGTACAAAAAGTTTTAGCGAATTATATTAAGCCGTTCAGGAGTTATAGAGCCAACAGACAGACAGACAGACAGACGGACAGACAGACAGACGGACAGACAGACAGACAGACAGACAGACAGATTGTGAAGGGCATTATTATAAAGTAGCTTCCGCTACTTAATAATAATTTAATTCACATTGCTTACGTCTGTTGTGTTCGCATTTCTGTTCTGCTTCTGTTCTGTGGAGATAAGGTTATGGTGAATATCTTTCTATCTTTTCCTTCACCTCTTCTTATTCTTTCTGGTTCTTTTGGAATTACGCTACCTTCATTGTTCAAGAGGAATGGAAAACCATATAAATTCATTTACATTTCAGAATGCACAAGTACCTTCCATCACTTAACTATTTTCCTAAGGCTTCTAGTATTAGGTACTTGTGGAAAATAAAAATCCCACTTTACCTTCACCATTATTAATGGTAATGATACTGATGCGCATTTTATTAGCAGCGAGTATTATCTGTCTATATTATCTTGCTCTTCCTTGCATTATACATTTACATTGCACTTGATATACAGTAATAATGAATTGAAACGGAATGGGAACTAATGCTGTAACTTACAATTAGGTAACAATGCTACAGCATATTTAGCATATGGGAGGGTGGAACAAAAACGGGCATTCTTTTCCGAAGGAAACCATAGGAAATGCACTACTACTCATTTCAGCCAAAACTCTAAACCTTTTCTACTGAAAAAGTTGCCTGCTGATGTATTCCAATGTGATGGTATTAGTCAAGCCAAGACGGGGAGTCATATCTGTAGTCATACCAAACCAAACCACATCACAAAATACAATGCAACATTATGCAATCAATGTGCATACATCTAATACACCTTTAATACTATACAATACCACATCCACCTAATAATGTAATTCACAGATAGATTCTATAGAAAATGCTCATCAGCAAGCCAGAGGAGAAACTTAAGTGCTATTAAAGCGTTATTAACTATTACGACTACCTACAGTATACCTATACACCATTTCAATTGACTTTAACACATTAGATTAAACATCTGTATAGGATACGCATTTGCTAATAATATGTATAATACTACCATACCCTAAGATTACCTTTGGACACAGACATAACGAGAGAGAACGTGAAGCGAGCCGGAGTGAACTCAAGACTTACCAACCCAGACCAGACCAGACCAGTCAACAAAAGTAAATGTGGTTTGGCTTCTTTGCTACGAAATAACATAACATAATGTAACACATGCACTAATGGTACATTACTCTACACCAGACCACACCACAGAGACTTAAGTATCTTTAAGCTCACAATAAGAATTCACGTTTTGTCTTTGTTCTTTCTTTTTTACTGGAATAATATTGGTAATATTTCTAAGAAGTATTTTTCTCTTAATACAGAACAGTGTACTGTCGCACAACACTGTCGCATATTGTTTAGACTGATGAATGAGAATAATGATGGTAAGACTTAAGAAATATCTTATAAAAATAAATATAACGTGTTTTCTGTATACACAGAGAGATTATACGGATAGCAACGTATTTATATGTACTTACAAGAGAGAATAGCTTAGAATTGTATGTTGTAACGTAAACAAGGTAAGAAACATGAGTGTAGATGAGGAAAGGAACTTGAACATTAAAATCCTGTGTTGTAGGTAGAGTGAGGAAACCAAAGCACGGCTGAAAGCAAGTCTCCTACAGATCTTTTCTTGCCTTTTCTTTCCTAATGCATCTTTTCCTTTGATTTTCCAAGTTCTCTCTCATGTAGTTCATTCATACTAGTTACAGTATATTCCACTGCTGCAGAAGTAAAAGATGTGATGCTCTGTGAATTTTCATTTACCTACCTGTTAACCTTAGCAAGTTGACTACGTACTTCGTTTGACTGGAGGGTAGCTAAGACTTGGAATCGTGAAGACAGACCGGATTACAATTTTATATTACACACAGCTACACAACTCTACCTGTAAAAGTTTAAACTTTTCCATGATATATTGTAATGATAGTAGTAGTTGGATACAAAGATCACAAGTCTAGAGATGAATTCAGTAAGCACAACCTAAGTGAGCATGTTTTTCTAAAGGGTTGCCGCACCCTCAGGGGTAACCCCATACTCGTTTTCATTTTGTGTACTCACTCACGGCTACTACACCACGCCATGCCTTCCACTGCCACGCCATACTGCCACAAACAGTGTCCTTCAAATTATCAAATCTTATAGAAAACCAATTCCTCGCAAGTCTCAGCAGAGTTACCATCTCATTGCCTGATTACCTATCCATCTTACCTACCTTTAAGCTTTGCCTCTCGCTCCTTCACTCCTATAATGTGGTTAGCTTTGACTTTTTATGGACACATTCTAGTTCCACTCGTCTATAATCCATTTTACCAATTCTGTCTTTTATTTTTAATGCAAACTCCCTACCTACACTCTACATTCATATATTATACAAATCTACTCTTCTGTGGAGTCCAACTCTACAATATTGTACATACATGCAACTTTTCGCTTAAAGAATTTATGCCGAAACACACATATCTACAATTTTAATACAACATTATAGATAAAATAGCAAAAATATTTTAAATGCTGTTGTTTTAATTGTTAAATTAAATGTCACATTAAAGCATTCTTGGGTCCAGTTTTTCCAATTATTACTTCCGATTAATCTGAATTAAACAGTACTAGAATCGACGAATCGATTCTTTCTTGTGCACAATTGAAATACGCTTCGACTTTGAGTGTACCACAGGGAATTCTATATCTAGAATGTAGAAGGAGAGTGTTAGAAGAGAAACATGTATGTTTTCTTGGTAAAAATCTCATTGTGAGGGAAAGATAATTTGAAGGCATAATATGTAACGGATATAGGTATATTGGTGATAGTTATATAAAGTTAAGAATTTATTTACTGGTGAAGTTGACTGTAGTGACTTTAGTTGTGGGTATTTTATATAGTACTTGCTGGTGGTTGATGTTGATCGTGGTCTTGTTTGGTATCGTGTCGTGAGTTAAGGTAAAGAAGTGAGGTGTATCTAGGTATCTCTTGCATTGCGATAGATTATATTAAAGGAGAGCCTAAGAATGAGGAGCAATGCTTTAGAGTTTAGATTGTTGTTTAGTTGGTTGTGTACATTATAGTGTGTAGTGGAATCTTACGTAGGATTACGTATATGTCAAGTATCCTACCATCTCTATCTTCCTAATACTAATAATGTATGTCTGCCTGCCTTGTATTTATTGTATTCTGTCCTGTGGCTATCTGACTGAATGGTACAGGGTGTACTCTACGTAGACCAAGATAATGGACAGGGTACGTAGTGTAAATATTCAGGTAGGTACAGAGATTGTGAGCGTACCTTGGCCAATGTAGTTCTTTCTTGCCTTGTTGTGTTGCCTTCAGTCGAAGATTTGGTTGCTCGGTGCTGCAAAGTGCACTTCATTTGGTTTTTGCTATGTTCACGTTCGGACATCGCATTGCTAAACATCAAGTGTGAATAAAAAGATACTGGAGTGAACATGCTTTGCTCTGGCTCCGCTCTCAGTTCCTTTGCCTTGCAGTCCACAGGTAAATGGGAAGGGAAGGAAGAGCAAGATAAGTAAGGCAGAAGAGATTACATTAGAATATCCACAATTGAGAAGACGAGTCCGAGTGAGGCAGAGGAGTTTAGTTAGTCGGTTCACTTCAGTTCAGTTCAACGGCTGCATTATTCTCACTTTTCTAGTATTACTCATCCATCCTGATTGTGATCTTTGCAACAACACAACTTCTCCAAGTGCTCCTCTCCTGGAAGAGAAGAGTTACACTATCTTGGTGTGTTCAATCTGTTGTAGCTTCATAATAATACAAGATTTTCAGACTGGACTGAGAAATTACATAGAAAATGCAGGAGGGGACGAATTCCTTGAGCAGGTACGCTATTGTACTTAGTCCATTGTATTAATTCCTCTAATCATCCCTTTTGCACTACATTACTTAGTTCTATTGTGCTCGCTAATATTATTACCAAAGTGATTCATCTTTGTCAAATCAGTTTTCCTTTTGTCAGCTCAGAATGTGATAATTTAATATGTCAATTCAATCGTGTAGACCGCAGACCTATTTAAAGATACAAATAATGTTCAAGTGCTCCGTTCTATTCTAGTAATTCTATTGTTAGCTGCATTACAAGTTTGTCTCTATTGTATTCGTAATTGCTATTATGCATTATTATCGACATTTCCATTCAGATATTCAATATTGAGTAAGAATCGAGATTGATCGAGTAGAATTGTTTAGAATTTAAATTCAACTAATAGATTCTTAATAGGAAATTTACCTGCGGGAGAGTGACAACAACTTGCAAGTAGATTTAAGCAAGCCTAACCAAGGGAGGCAATTATTCCCAATTGTCATTCCTATTTGTACACAATAAGTACCGTACTTGCTTTTCTTGGTTTCAGTTGTCACTCTCTAATAATGTAATAGTTACCTTGCTTTGCTTATACCATAATGGCTATCAAATACAGTAGTGTGTTTCTACCAGTACATTCGCTTATACAATGCAATACACAGAAGATTTGAAAGGACACACGAAAACAGAGTTGGGCTGACGATTTGTTAAACTAACTACATAAATAAAATAGAGGACAGGACATAGCATGTGAAGAATCATAGATCAGTAGTACGTGAATACTAACGTTAGCGTTTTTGGAGATGTGATGTGTGCAGCGTATACTACAACTGCGTCATAGCCATGTTATGTTATCATTTATATCGCAATTGAGTATACAAACTTAAACTTTAGGTCTGTAGAACTGTGTGATTCGCTTCAGACGTGAATTAGCTTCACTTGGTTCGCTTTGGTTTGATTTTACAGTAGATTTGGTTAAATTGGCTTCACTTTACTAGAAGTAACACTTAAGTAATTTAAATTACATGTGTCACCTCTGTTATTTAACGTCTGACCATTGTAGACATGCATTTAGTCTTGAGTGCTATAAAGTATAGATAGAGACAAGCAAAGGGTAATTATTGTCAGTGAAGATGATGTATGAACGAAGGCGACAAGGCGACAGTCCTTCTTTGAGGAAGTATGTGAAATGCTAATAATGAGAATATCCATGCTTAAATGAATTCCCTTTTAGGAATTGAAAATGTTATATTAATTATACTACCAACAGTTGGCTGTATACAGATTATCTGCATACTCGAGGTAGCGATGATATAATGTATAATGGTATTTGTTTTTATTGCAAAATCTTTAGGTTATGTAATGGTTAAGTAGTGTAGGGTTTTTGTTGTAGAGAATGAGGATTGAGCATTGGAGATTGAACAAAGGGCAAGTGTAAATATAGTAAAGAAAAAGATTTTTATGGTTAGTATGTTGCACACAAAGGAAAAACATGCAATACTTTTTCACAGAAGAATTAGCATATTGTTGGAGTTAGCCTTAATTGATGTGCAATTACTATACACTATGGTAAACTTGCAATCGCAATAGACAGTCTGTATTAAGGTCCATCAAAGTCAATTCTGGCATTTAAATTTTGGATGAGGATTTTGTCTGTTCACGTTCATTCAGAGTTTAAATCATTTAAATACATGTGTGTGATGAAAAGAGACATGTAAAAATAAACTAAGAGTATATCTGTATGGTTAGCTATATAATTTGATACTTTGTTCATCTGCGTCATTTTAAAATGGATGAAAACGGGTATAGAAACTTGTATTATGGATTGGTTGGCTTTACTCAGCTGAAAAGCAAAAAATTGTATAGGTAATACTTGGCAGTTAGTTAGAGTATAGTAACACTTGGTGATAATGGTTAGGAGAGCAGTTAAATAGTAAAGCTAGTTACTGAATAGAAGTTGGTAGTATTATTTGCATCCTTTTCCTTTCACTGTCAACGCCTGTGTGTGGGAAGTTTGCTTAGGACAAGAAAAACGTATTCATTGAGTCAATATATGTGATACTAGTATGCTCATGCGAGTCATGTTCACATTTACGTTATGTTATGTTTTATTTCTTGCTTAAATTGTCTGCCGAGGTCATTTCCATTTAGAATTCAATTCGCTAGTTTTGGGTTGAGTTTGTATTGGCTCGCTTTGGCTCGTATGTGATGGGCTGTGATTTTCTGTTATGTTGGGAGATTTGTTTTGCTAACTTAAGTCAAGTCAATCCCGTCTCATCACAAATCACAACACACAGTTTCAGTATGCCAAAGAAAACTGAAGCAGTAATAACCAACGTTATTATCATGAACACCAGAATGTACAATATTAAATACATACAGTAGTTAGCAAGGTGTCCTGTTTTTCGCAGATTTTACAGTTACACTCTGTCATGATTCATATTTCACTCCAAGGAATTTCAGACTCTGCGATTCTGCTCCACAGCAGAAGGAAATAGAGGAAAGAAGACTCATTTGTTAAATCGTGTGAAAAAGAAGACAAGAGTTTGACCACAGTTTTTGTTAAGAGTTTGTTAAATTCTGAGAAATTAGTTAGTTTTGTGAAAGATATAAATTCTACACTGAAGATACTTTCAAAGAGTACTAATAGGAAGGATTGTTTTGAAATAGTTAGTACTGAGTAGAAAACGAAGTGAATAGTAAACTAAGGAAACAAAATGGAATTAATTTTGGTCTGACATGACATGACGGCTAAACTTGACTTGGTTTGGCTTTGGCCTCTGTTGGCCTGCGTTTACTTATTTACATGGTACAGTGCATAACATAAGATAGAGATAGAAGTGTAGCAACAAACATAACATACTTGTACTATCGTAAATAAGTACTCTTTGGTTTTCATTTCAATTTCAAGTGCATGTTTCTTATTGTGTTCTCTGATATGTTATGTTCAGTTGAGTTGAATAATTTACGAGAGAATGGTTTGTAAGGCTGCACATCGTTTTCGCATTATCCTTAGGTATGTGTATTGTGTATCTCTATCTCTACATAAATACCTTTTCTATTACATACGTCCAATTCCGTTTCCAAATAAACTGCAGACCAGACATTTGTATCTAATGTCGAATACATGCTCTCATTTATTCCTATTTCTATCTCTGTTTATTAAGCCATTATAAAAATCGGGTTGAATATGCACAGTTCAACTTGAACTTGCATTCGTTGTTATTTGCATGCAGAGGAATAGAAAAATCTCAGAACAAGCCTCTTTTCGAGTTTTATTACTGGTGTTCGTGAGAAAGTGAGGATGTACTACAGTTACCAGAGCTGTGCAATTTGCAGGTCGGTTGCATTCAATTCAAATTCGGATTCCTCCCCACAAGTTAACTACATAGACTATCGTTTGTAATCGTATCTCAACTAAAATTCATACTCACTATCTAACCATGTATGTATTTTATGTATGTCTAATCAAATCTACTTACCTACGTTACGTATGTATGTATTTACTTTTATTGTTTGCTTTCCTTTATAAATATGGTTATGGTTCTTGTAATTGTACAGCAGAGTAAACCCTTTTATTACTATTATGCATTGTTACATATCTTGCGACTGTTCCTGGCTAATGAGACACGTAATATAAAGCACACACAAATACATGGGTGAGTCACTTGTGACCTTTAAGTTTATTTAGCATGTAAATAGTAGTTAACTCAATGCACATCGCAATAAGCTTTAATATAATATATTATAGATCCTGTCTTGTCCTTAAAACAATCCTGTCCAGTTCTGGCCAACGCAAACAATAAAGTTTCAGTCTCAAATTAAATCTCTCGAGAGTAACACTGCATCATCTACGTCAGTCAGTCCTAGCATTACGTTAAATGGTGCATCATCTCTCTTTGACTTGATCTTATTTAAAAGGATCTTCTTTAATTTATTACTCTTTAAGGTATTTATATTGCAGTGATTATAATCTCATTCAATTTATTACCTTTGCATTTAAGAATACAGTTACTTTCAACGTCCAAAATTGAAATGGCGTGGTTTAATCCCGATTTTTAATACCATTTGGTTACTGCAGAAAACTTGTAGTCCACCTACGTTAATTATTTTCTATTGTATATTTTTAAAGAACAGAAAATTACAAAAGAAGAAAACTAACTGCATAAATACTGATTTACGAATATTCCCTACATGAGAATATTTTGTTTTATTTCTCTGAATGTAGCTTTATCTGTGAACTACGAATCAGTTGTACTAATTAGCAAAAATAAAGGCACGACAGTCACATAACATAATATTGCACTCGTCTGGGGGTGTTTAAACGTTTTATTATTGTAAATACGTACAGAAGGGAATTTGCGTTGATTGCGTTCAATGAATTACTATTTACAGGTACATGGGTAAAGTTTGTGTAGTGTGAGAATTAGAATCCTCCTTAAGTGTTTGTAGGTTTCTTACACAGGAGATTATGTCATTGTCGTGTCATGTCGTGTCAGTTCAGTCGTTACTCGTCAATACCTACGTAGATGCTGTGTAGGCATTCCCGTTGTAATTGTAGTTGCAAACCTCGAATGTAGTACCGAAAGGAATTTATTTTACTGCAGCTGCAAACTGCATATGTATACAGTAATGTGAATGTTAATGGTATAGTAGCAACAATTCTGTGCTAACTGAAAATACATTACAGAACAACAGAAAAATATTTTCCTTGTCTCTTGTCAGGTTTATTGGTTCGTTTACTTTTGTAATAGTTAAATTGTGTTTCGTTTTGTGTGTGAATTCCTTTCTTAAATACTACGCATTCTAAGACATAAAAGTAAGTATTTTCGCTGTTATGTTCTGCGGCCAACATGTAAAGAATTCTGAATTGATAATTAAATTCTTCAGTTCCTTCATGCTCACTGCTGTATTTGCATTACAGACTTTTCATGTTAAATGGGATTTCTGATTTAATCAGGTTAGTGACATCCATACATTGGATTGTAATCCAATACAGAGTAAAAATCAACTTATTTATAAGTTACCACACGACAGTGCGAAAAATTTCTAGGCTAACGCGTTGCGTCTGAAGGCAACGATAGACGAAAGTGAAAGAATTGATTTTTCTTACTTTTTTAATTAAATTAATTATCTAGATCGCCCTTAAAAATATTATTGTTGGATTTACTTCAATTGAAAGAACTATAACCGTACTCTGGGAAATACGCCTTTGATTTTTAATTAGCTAATTACAATTGTGTTTTTCACTTTCAAGAAACTCATGCAACCGCAGTAATTTTTTATGCTACTTTTTAAGATAGCAACAGTGTAAGTGATGAAACACGAAGCCCTTAAATAGATTAAGGTTTCCCAACACACTTAAATACAATATAACTACCTACACCACATTAATGGACATACCTAAATGTTATTAATCAATTATGTTTAATAGAGGGTATATAAAGCACATCTTTCCGCCCTTTTCCATTTAATTTACTGCATAGAAACAACTCAAAGAAAATTTCGTATTATTGTCCAGTCCAGATAAAGCTCATAGCTCTTAAAAACGAAATTTCTTTTTTGTTGAGGCAAAGTAAACTGGACATAGGTAACCTATTTGTATCTCCTATGGTCCTATGTATGCCAATTTAGGGTAATGGGTCAAGTAGCATTTTGTCCAAACCTACCTGCTCTCAAAGTTTTGAAGGGAAAAAAATTTTGTGGCTGTGAAGGTCATATTCATTAAAAGATCGTTAAGTAAAAGTAAATAATAACTTTTCTGTAAATACTAAAGTAATTACTGTATAATATAATAACTATTAATAATAAATTTCGTATTTCTGAAATACTAAATTTACGAATTACTTTGTGATTACCGATTACCGATAGACATTTAGGGTATACTGTAAAAATATCATGCATTTTAAAAAACCTGAAACCTGTATGCTAAAATATCAATGAAGATATATTGATGTGTATAATAAGGCTAATTGACAAAAAGCGAAATAGGGGTACACTGGGAAGGGACAGCATTTTATGATGCTTGGACAATAACCAAATAATATTATATTTTTATTTTACATCAGAATACTTTCATCACGACTACCAATAACAACGCACATACAATATAGAGATAAGTAAGCTCGTGTACATAAAAATTATTCAACATTTGTGCAAGTTATATGGATAATTATTTTGGATTGGGAAGCGGATCTCGAAATGAATGCACTAGAATAATAGAAAAATGATTTGGAAATGTAAATCATTTAACAATTTATATCTATCAGTTCCTGAGAGGAGACCGCAGAGAAAGTCAGGCCAATGAGATTTATTCTCCACGTTTTCCATTTGCATTATAACCTGCCATGACTTCTCATTCTTTAAGACTTTAAACCGAGGAGATTGAATTCTTAACCGTGTGTACTCAGAAATGTCTATTTTGCATTTGCATAGATGGTAGAAATAGGGACCTAAGGAGTTGAGCAGCAATATTAGAATAAGTCAATGGATTTTGATTATGGGATTCTAGTTTCGACTTTGGATTCCGATAGTGTTTAGAGCGTAGGCAGAATTGGAGTTGACTGACCAATTATGAAAATGAGTTTAATTGTGCCTTATTTTCTCTAGCTTTTGGTTCTGATCGAAACTGACAAGCCAGACAGCTAGATGGATAGACAGACGTAGTGCACTGCACACCACACCAAAGTCTGACGAGTTTTAAAATACTAATACTCCTCAACTTATGCACTTTCATCTTGTGCAGGATACCATTCCCTAGGTACTTTAGGCAGATAAGCAGACGTTCGTTCCTCTGTACTTGTATATCTGCATAATAAAATTCATGATATTTTTTCTCGGCGCTTCTCGTCATAGAAAACCTGTTGGACCAGATGAGTAATAGAAGGAGATGTATTTTTGGCATTTCTTTCATCATTCCATTCACTCGTCAAGTCAAGATTCTTAGACTTTTACAAAAATTTTACTCTCCACAACTTCTCTGCTGACAAACTACAATTTTTTATGTAACTTGCTTATATCTGCTCCTAAATCTCTTAACATTGCTAGAATCTTCACTATTATCCATACAATATTGTTATTTCTGTAGATCATTTATTTCACATCAATGCTTTCAATTTAGTGAAGCGTTTTAACAATGAAAAGGTTAAAAAAATTCAATTATATGCACACAAGAAAATGTAACGCATTTGTAAAAATATTCCAAGGTTAAAAATAAGTCCATAGATTTACGTAACGCACAAGTAATGCAGTATTAATGCTTATGAATATTTGTGGGTGTAGAATTCAGGAATGGTTATGGTTTGCTTATGTGCTAATTAGTGTTTATTATTATTCATGTAGAAGATCATAAAAGTTAAATTATATTATTTAACACTTAACTGAATATTTTGTACCGGTGTTTTCTCAGGAAACTGAAACGGGACTGGTGGAAGACGAAACTGTGCACATCTTGTGTGTCTCCACTAGGAAGAATTTTATCCCGTGGAGGAATTTGTCCCCAGTGCGGCCTCAGAGTTTGTAAGAATTGTCGGAGTGAACAAAGCACCTCAGCAAATTCTGCAGCTCCAACTTGGGTTTGTGTTCTATGCAGCGGCGGAATGTAAGAAACAAACAATTCATTTTCTAATTACTAATTACAGAGATTTGGTGAAACTAACAAACGACAAAGAAAATGCCAGTTCATTAATATTCGGCAGTTGATGGCGCCATGCGCATTGCTTTCAATTTAAATAGGCATCTTAGATTTCGCACGCATAGTATTTCACAATAGTTTATTACATCCCCTAAATTACAACTGAATTTTAAACTGTAATGGTTTTCATAACCATAAATTGTGTACAAGGTAAAATTCATGACAAGTTGGGGCTTTGTTGAATTAGCTTAGTTTGTAGTTTATAACAATAATCAACAATAAGCTCACGATCAGCTCAAACAATAATTTAATGATAAATTATATAGGAAACTCGAGAATACAGTATAAATATAAAATAAATGTTCGGTTGCCTTTATGCAAAGGTAAAAATCTTTAATGCCCACGAAATTAATATGCATACGTGCACTTTTTGCTCGATTTAATGCTAAATGCCATTCTATTGTAAGTGTATTAAAGAAAACGCATTCTTTATGCTAAGCTGATCAAATCTAGCTACTGTTGTGTTACTTTTCGTGTCAAATCAGTCATCTTAATGTTTTCCGTGTACAGTACTCTCAGTTGTGAACAGTAAAGGCACAATAGAAAATAACGCAGTAAATAACATGAGAAGAGTGGAGTAAATGTGGATTCATAAATTATAACAAATAACTGGACTAGTCAAGAAAAGCGGACTAGATCGAATTTACTAAGGTGGCTCTGTTTGGTTTAGCTTCGTTATTCTAATATCACAGCATTATTATTACGGTGCAATTTTCAGTGCACGGATTTTAGAAGATAACGTAGCATTATAGTAAAAGAATGGGCATGTTCTACGGATTTCGTTTTGCCAAATCGTCTCTGCAAGATTTTATTTTGCATGCACATTTGCAAGATTCAAGATGTATCTAGAACTCTTGAGCACGAAAGTAGCATAGTATAACAGAAACAACAAAGCAAATTGAACTGTAAGAATATTTAACGAACCTAAAGTCCCTTTTGGCACTAACTCTAATCGTAAGACATTTTTCATGCGTTAATCATCTTTTCCCCGTCGTTTTCCTCTAATGGTACCTTCGGATGACAAATAGTCTCTTCAAATTCTCTCATAACGAAAATGAGGAACGTTACATTGCCATTTTAATACTAATGTAGTTTTCCATCATTTATTACCTAACTTATAGAGGTGATAATTATTATTACCTGTAAATATGAAATGACATGCAAATAATTAGTTTCACGATTTCTAAGCATCATAAACCGGAGTTTTTAACAGTTCTCCTTCCATTTTCAGGGCTTCAGACGAATTGGCTAAAGGAACCAAAAGTCTTGGAAGAGATTCCCGCTCAATAAGACGATCGTGGACGATTTCAAGTAAGCCCATAATTATTCTCAATTACTACTATCATTAATGATTGTATTGGAATTGGAATTATTATAGTATTGTCTCTTAATGCGACATTATTATTATTTAACTTCATTTTCTTACAACCCCATTTTCCAAAATTGGGAAATAAGCTTTGAAGGCTTTAATTATACCTATACCTAAATGAACTTGTAAGTTGTAAATGTAAATGTTATTTATACATGCTATTTCATCTAAATGCATTAAATTGGTACTGTGTTATTTCGTAATGTAATTTTTATTATGCTATTTGTAATTTATGAAAAAGGAAATAAATTTTGTTTGTTATGTGGCTGCAGACCCGCAGCGAGCTCAGACAAACTCGCCGGTTCTGAAATCGTACACGATGCTGTACCCGGAGGAGACAAATATGAACTGTGAACAACAGCAGTCTTCAAATATGAATCTCTCTACGAGTAGGCAATTCCACTCCTTGCCAAGAATGAGTTCTGGCTCGGAGCGAAGTAAAAAAATCAAGAGGAGCTTCAACTCTGATTTCGAGAAGGAGAGTAAGTTTTTCCCAGTCGATAAGCAAACATTAACTATCAACAAACAATATTATATTCAACCTCATTGTGTACACATATTCCTTTACCTCCTTTACATTTATGGTAAACCCTGAGAATTCACATAGTGCTGTTTTGATATCAGATCTTTGATTCTGGACAAGCTTTTTTGCTTCACTCTGCTTTGTATGCAGTTTGTTGTGATGTTGATTTAGTTTCCTTTGCTATTGGTGCAATAAACTTGCAAGTGGCTTCTGTCCTGTTACTGTTTGTAAATACAACTGCACAGACACATCCTACATTATGTAAACAGTAAACACAAGAGCATAAAATTATAATTCTTTCCTCTATTGCCATTTTTGTACTTTGCCCTGTAGCTGAAAACTTCCCAAAGAAATATTTTAATACACAGCTCACAGAGATTCAATATCCAAATCGTTTTCTAAACCAATTTTCTTACTTTGAACATTGAATCTGAATTAAATTACAATTCTTTATATGATATGAATGAGATCGTCGATTCAAAATCAACAGAAATCTGTAGCCTGCAATAATTATTTATTGGACTGACGATAAATATGGTATCGACAGCAGTTGAAAAGTACACAGCAGTCAGAAAGTCAGAAACCATAACATACTAGGTAGATTACATTTCAAATCTGAATAGTAGTAATGATTTCTTATTGTATCTTTACATCTGACGCTGCTTGAAGCCATAACCATATGTGCTGGCTCGTTTATTACAGCGTATTTCCTAAGTCTATTGACATGGAAATTGAAGAAGACCAAATCTAACTGAATTATTGAACCCGTGTTCTTTGTGTTCCACAGATGGTTTAATGTATCTTCTGCTTTACCTTGGACATTTACATTATTACGATTACAACACATAACTCGATGTTATGTTTTGCTATGTAGACGAAGCTGAATAACAGAACTGGACTAACTTGATGTTCTTATGGGTGTTGTATTGAGGTGATTTGCTTTGTTTAGGCAATGAAGCTTTACTTCAGAAAGGAAAAAGAACGTAGGAGCAAAACTGTAGGAGGAGGACGAGATGAGCTACACGTAATACTAAATGTCCGTGGCTTATCATTGCCAGTATATTGTCGGCCATCATATGCATATTGCATTACATTATTATAGTATTACACCATTGCCCAAAGTATTAGCTTACTAAAACGCTAGGTATGGACTATGCATGAAATGATATATTCTCTGTTGCATAAAACATGCAGCAAAAAATTAAATCCTCCCCAAAGAAGTTGTAGCATGATGTTGTGCAACAGAAAACTTAATAACAAAACATCGGCTCGCTCGCTCACTCAAATCAACTCGTGTCTCATATTGTATTTACTGATCGTCAACAATGAAAAGTGAACAGTAAGCATTGAACAACTAAAACCAATCCAACCCAACAACAACAGCAACAATAGACTTAGATTAGAGAGAATGAACGATTATGATTAGTATGATACGAAAAAATGAAATGAGATTCTTATGGTCTATAGAATGGATGATTTGAGAATTAAATGTTAATTTAGGGCTTTGCTGTTCCTAATTTACTGTTAAATGCACAAGTGGGCGTAGCGAGTTCTTAATAATAGTCTTCCAGTGAGCAGTGGAACATTCTTCTCTGTCTATGTCTGTTTGTAAATATTAAATAGCTATAGACACAGTGTACCATTAATGTAACTGTAGATTTATTTCATTTTTCATAGTGATTGTCCTTTAATAACTAATTAGTAGCACCTACTGGTGCCACATAATGCATTTCAATGCTAATTGGTCACCTTATATTCATTCTTCTCTCTTTTTAATTTAACATTCCGAAAGGTTGACTTTATTTGGAATTTTAATTGCAGGTGCAGAGATAATGATGGCATTCTGTATAATGTTTCCTATTTCTGGCTTAGCAAAAAGGAGTATTGACCTGGGCTATAAAATTTGCCACTTTGTTTTGACTTTTACAACGTTTCCACATAATTTACGAAGACAAATATTCTTTTCACACGAATAACAAGAATTATCGTATATGAAATAATCTCAGTAGGCACTGTCTCTGAAACACCTAAAATCACACCTACTGTGTTATTATGACTTAACTTATTTGTTAAAAACAATGTTGGTGGTTTGGTTTGATTTGGTTTCGATTCTAATCTGTAGTTAACCAAACCCATGCAAAATACTAATTTTCCTTAATTTTTTCAGTCAATTTTTGCTTCTTTGTAATGACAAACTTTCCGCATTGTGGTAAGTTGGTGTTTTGACGTAGATTGGATCAGACGTAATAATTGTTGATTTGTACTTAAGGTAGAGATCGATCCTCAAAAGAGCCCAAAATAACATGGGAAAAGTTCCTTGCTTTAAAAGCTTATAACATCCACATCAAATAAGTAAATACAAATGTCTAAATGTAGAAAGAATCTCAACTTCATTGGTAAAATATTTTACTGTTGAATTTCTAATTTATCGACTGCGCTTTGAGTAAAAAGTATTTAAAAAAAGACAACAGTATGAATCGAACCAAACGACAGAGCCTTCGTTCGATTCAAACTGTCGTCTTTTTGTTCAATTACTTTTTACTCAGAGCACAGGAGATAAATCAAAAATTCAACAGTAAAATATTTTGCTAATGAAGTGGAGATTCTCTCTACATTTTCACATTTGCACTTACTTCTTTAATTTAGAAGTTATAAGCTTTTTACTAATTAACAAGCTAACTAACATCTATCCGTGTTGTTGAAAAATACCGACAGCCAAACTCATACAGTAAGACATCCGACAAGTCAGACGTACCCTGCCATACAAACATAGCCTGTTTACCTGTTTTAATAAAGAATGAGTCATTATCTATTAAAGCAGGTAAACAATATTATTGTAATGACAAAGTTAGGCAGGCTCATTATTAGCCATTACTAATGACTAATGAACCTAACTTTGTCTAATATTGCAAGATAAGTCAACTCTTTTTCGGTTCCGATAATTGCTCGTCAAGAGCAATATGTGGTTTGCGATTTAATTAGCTGTGTAAACGTGTCAATCTAGTTGACAAAGAGTAGCGTCGCGAGCTTTATCGTATGTAATAATAAAACGTATAATGCATTGCGCCCACTGGTTTAAATATTCAGAATAACGTCGTAGAATATTTAACCCAGTGGGCTCTCATTACTATAATTATCGGAGAGGCCCACCCACACTCGGTCGCTCACTATTCCGACACCTCTCCAATAATTATTCGATTATGATTATTGTTGCGTTTTCATTTATGCATAACACACAACACACTTGTCGGATGCCTTCAATGCCGTACGGGATCTTGTACACAGGAATGGTTTCTATATCATAAACATACTTCAAAATTTGTGATTTAACCGCTTCGTTTTTCGGTTTCAAAATGGTGGACCGATCGCCACCTTAAAGAATCCTTTGCAAAACCTTGAAATCTTTCTCGAAAAGAATGTTTGATCTTGACTCGGAAAACGTAGGATAAACAAAACAACTAAAGAAAATACAGCGATTTTGGGCGTGCTTTTCTTAGCCTCCCACTAAAAACGCCTTCTTCTCTCTTTCCAATTCCAATAGGATTATTTCAGTTTCTAATTCCACTGCTTATAAGTAAATGATGTCCGTGCTCAGCATAGCCAAGTTGCGAAACAGAGTTGTAACTTATAACAAAAGACGACCAAGACATATTTAACCAGACGATCGTACTATTTACAATTAGAAAACCCTAAAGAAAAGAAAACCAAAAGTGTAACAGGTTATTTCTTACAGTATCACCATTTGGTTGCAAATAATTCACGTTGGAATAGCCGACTACCTACTCCTCAACATTTCTTATTCTATTTTCCTGTCCTGTGGTCAACTTTTCGTTTGATTTGATTTGTATTGTGTTATTACTGTGTGGTTTAGTTTCAGTTGCCATTTATTTTACTTTATGTTGATCAACATCCCACACTGCAGAGTATGCGATACGAATAATACGTATTATAATCAAATCAGTTACTTATTTGGTATTTGCATACATTAAATCTTGACAAAATCTATTCTCGAGTTAACAGCTATACAATCCAATACTCTGACGCGCTGCATTTCTCAACTGACAAACTGACGTACGAGACAGGACAGAATATGTATTTGGTAATGCAAAGTTAGGGCAACCGAGATCAGGTCAGGTCATGAACAGATAGAACTGTTCGTCAGTTCACTGCAGTTCACTTCAGATCAGTTCATTTGACTTTGGTATTATAGTGTACTGTAGTGTAAGCCTTCAGGAAAGTTGTACATAAAATACAAACTCAACGAAAATGTCATTGATAACTAATATCTTGTACATTTCTCAGATAAAACTTAAACTTATCTATATTTATTTATGCATTGCATGTGCAATGGTACTTACTTGGCCAAACGCAGAATTTTCTTATTTGGAACTTTACATTTTATGTATACATCTTGTCCATCCAGATTTTCCTTTCCCTATACCCTATCCTACCTTAATAATTAATTACATTAGTTTCATATTTTATCCTCCTGTCTATTTTTTATTAGATTATTACAGTTGGTTATACATAATGAAAGTCAAATCAGGGCTGCTGCATCTTATTATCATCTTCTCGTCATGTCAAATTAAGAAAATGAGATCTACCTTTGTATTGGCCCAGCCTCCTGAGTTTTTCTTTGATTTTGATTAATGTGGTGGTCTTAATATTACTATTAGTAGGCATTTCGTTACTTGTTAAAGAAGTGAACATGTCCTGCTGCTCTGCGCTGAACAAATTAGTTTATCTTTAATAAAATCATAATCGTAAACGAGTCTTTAGGCACCTACTTGCTATTACACTCACATTATATTATTATCTAAAAGAGTGAGTACAATAAAAAGTGCAATTCGATGCAATATTATTATCTGAACAGAGAACTTGACTATTGCAAAAGAAATTGACATTTGCATTCATATTCAGTGTTATGTTAAGTTATCCGTATCAGCTTTTGTGTATTAAATTACACAGTGCTAATGATTATTCATTGTAATGTGAGAATGGGCGAAAAGTAATGACATGGTATGTCATGGCATGACAGAAAAGGACAGGTCAGCAGTAGCAGTTAAGCTTATCGAGATCGTCTCCGCCTTCAGGGTTAAGAATTATTGCAATTACTCTCTGCACAATTCCCACATTATTATTAACATCCAAATCCAACTAATAATTTTTGAGCCAAACAAACTTGGCATTATTAAAAAAGGTGAGGCTTTAGAGATCACATCTGCAGAGGACAAATCAAAAGAAGTAATTAATAATTGAGAATACTTATCTAGGTGATCAAATCAGTGATATTGATAATATATGTAGAAATATAAAGGCGATCTAGGGCTTATCCCAATTCTCGATATTTAATAAGTAGGTATAAAATGTGCAGCATCTTCAATTATATGATAATTAGTGAGCTGAGTGCAAATAAATTGTAAAATATTAGGAAAACGCAGCTTTTCCTTTGCTCTGGTCTCCTTTCAGTCTGAATTGGCCATTATTACATTACCTTTTGTTTGTGTTTGCATTGTCTTTTGATTTTTAGGTTCGTTTGATTTGCTATGTGCTACCTGAGATTACTCACGGTTGATTTGTAGCTTTACTTGACATGCAGACTACTTTTCCATTAAAATTAACATTACAGGCTTAGAGGAGGGATGGAAATTGCATGCACAAAACAAACGCCTCCACCAATGAATCCTGTGAAAAACTTGTTTAAGAATTTACTGTAGTTCTCTTGTCTTATTGTTAACTACGGAGTAGTTAACTTTACAATAAACACAAAAAGACAAAGACACTTAAGCTGATTGTATTTTCCTCTGTCTTATGATGTTATGTTATGTTAAGTATGTACTGTCTGTACATATGTAAATACACAAGGATTTATAATTTAGTTCACTGTTGTACTACACTAATAGTGTTGTACTTCTTATGCTAGATTCTTCTTTCTCTTAAGAGATAAATTGTAGTAATTAACTCTGAATGCTGAATGGGAATTATAAGTAAGGTAAAGAAGCTTAGCAGACGGTTTTCCTAGGTATCTTTATACTTGACAATAATATTTCATATTGAATTGAGTAGAAAATATTGGCTTTGCTTTGTATGTACCGTATTATTACATCTTTTAGCTGAATTAAATATTGTGGACTTGAGTCTTAATTGCCATTCTATGTTCTCGTCTTGTAAAATGATAATTTAGCTGAAACATCTTAAAGAAGGCGACTTCTTTGGCTTGATCTTCAGTTCTTTGGTTTGTAGAAGAAATCTACTTCTTACAATACATTACAGCATAGTAGTTAACTATGGGAAAATTCGTGTACCTAGTTAATATAATAATAGTGTAGCCTATAATGCAGTTAAATAGTGCTGCCTGCAAGAGGCATGCCATTTTAATCAAAATTTCCAATTTACATAAGTAATAATGGTTATCGTAATGCGCAATGGAGGTTAATAAGTAGAAAATTGACACGTTTGTAAATATGTGATGCCCATAACTAACTCTAATCGTAAAGGAAAACATGATCATAATGGTTAAAGTGACTTATATGTGCAGTATACAGGAGAGCCTCATAAAGAAACGCCAGTGTGGAAATGGCATGGTGGCCATCATTTCTCTAGTACACTGTAAACTTTTCATCAACCTTTGTCGTTTGTTTATGTCAGCTGTCAACTGTCATGTAAAACAACACTGATAGCCATTTACAATTAAACCTTCGACTCTTAGGGTCGCGTCCGCTCAAGTGACATTGTAATCTCAATCTTTCTTTTCATGTTACTATAATTAAACAGGGCCAATGTGAAGAGCAATCCCAAGTGTCTCTAATTGTAATCAAGGCTACTGTTAAAAATCGGTAGCAATTATAATGACATTCAACGTGACAATGTCAAAATACATATGCAAAGATAAATCTTGTCAATTATTACAATTATTGAAAGTTGAATTATTATTCTTCAATAAAGGAAACATGTCGAAGGCGCCAATAGCTATTTAGTTAATTTTAACAATACTACATTGAACCCATTTAACATTAAAAGAGATTGAATTTTGCAAATGTCAAATTAAATGTGAAACTAAGTAATTTGTTATGAATTAATAGATTTGCTAAGCTAGAGGATACAAAAAAATGTTTTCATAGCCTTTATCGGATTTGCCACATAAAAATACAAACACGAGCTATAAAGATTAGAAACTTAAATGATTATCATTTACAAGATAATTACAGGTTTAATCAGGTTTGGGCAACTTTTACTGTAAAGCGCAGACTTATTTGATGACAGTAACACTGTGGATTTAAATTATTTGGTAATATTCTTCGCATGCTCTGATTACCTTAAACTGTTACAATTAGCAAGGGTGAGAATAACATATAGAGCACATTAGACTTGACATGCATACAAATGTTATTGTAAACTGTACAAAGAAGGTATGCGTGTGCTCTTAAGAGATATTATTATTATGCAAGTTTAATACCTGATATGCTACAGTAATAATTGTAATTGTACGAGTCTAGAGTATTGTTTTTCAATCTATGTCCGAAAAGCAAAGCCACTTATCATAGACACATGCTGTTAAATAGTGAGATTATATAGTTTGT
Source organism: Yoshiicerus persimilis (assembly GCA_020352615.2). NCBI lineage: Eukaryota > Metazoa > Arthropoda > Collembola > Entomobryomorpha > Tomoceridae > Yoshiicerus > Yoshiicerus persimilis. Next base: position 174,457 of record JABJWA020000008.1, read on the forward strand.
GTTTAACTGGCATTTACTGATTTATGTAAGTAGTAAAGATATATTATTTATATCTTGTATATCTCAAACTTGTATGATTACTAAGAATTTTCTTATGCTATCATATCTAGTAGGAGTGTATGTAAGCAATAAAGCACAGTAGTTGAGTACTGTACTCGTTAAGACATTTTATAACAGTGTATAACCATTAATAGCTTCCGAACTGCATTAGTGTATTTCCCATTTGAATTCTGCATTTATTTTATGTAGAAACAAGGCTTAATCTTTAGATATTATGCATGTTCTTGTGCACTTGCTCTGGTTTCCAGTTCATGTTAACGAAGAATTAGTATCTTATCAGAATATGAATAAATATGAGTTTTGCTTTGTTCTGCTTGTTTCTACGATAACATTCATAGCTGAAGTCAAGTTGAACTGAAATGACTTTGCAACTTACATAGACTGAATACAAAACAGTGTTTACTCTGTTTTTCACAAGTTTTCTTTGATTTTGATATGACGAATATGACTGTATGGATGGGGTATTTGTATTGTAAGCGTATATCATGAGTGTTTACTCTAATGTAACAGTAACAATGAGTGTATCTATGTATAACATTTTGAGTCAGTCAGTTGAGTGAATTATAATTGAGTCGACTTGGCTGTCAGTGGAACCATGGCCCCCAGTATTGTGAAAAGACCCTCCTTATCTATTCAAGGTGTTCTCCACCACGTGGTCTACCCTAGCTAGGTATAGGAGGTTTAATATACTTTGAAACAACATTATTGACTTTAATACTTGAAAGGAACATTAAACGGGAAGGATATACTGCTATTACTAGTTATAACAAGGTAAGGTATGGTACAGATATAGACAACACAAGGAAAATTTAACTCAACACCACTGGGAATCGAACCTATGTTCTCTCCCCCCAAGTCTCGTGTACACTTGACTGAAGCCAACTGTGGTGCGGTGAATGGAGCCCTTCTATTTCCTCCATTCATCGCTCTAACTGTCTATTTGTCTCGCAGTGCCCTGGTCTAAGCTTCAGCTTCTCATCCCCTTTAGTCAAATTAAACCCTATACCTACTGGGGATGGGGCATGTGCGGCTCTCGTAAGTTCTCATAGCGGCCTGTAGTTCATATGAGCGTTCGTCTATTAGCGTCTAGCGTACGTCTGCCTAGTCTTGTGCTACAATGTTTCAGTACAGGTTCGAAAGGGCAACGGCAATCTAGGGTCTAGCTAGTGCGGGTAATCCCTTGCATCCACTAACTAGCCCTACTAACTATACAAGACTGGCCTGAGCTATCGACTATTATCGCTTGGCTATGTGAGAGCTAGCTGGGGCTGGAGTAGAGGGTGTACGTTGAAGCACACCTTACTCACTTTTGTACCCCGCATCTTGTGAAAAGACCCTCCTTATCTATTCAAGGTGTTCTCCACCACGTGGTCTACCCTAGCTAGGTATAGGAGGTTTAATATACTTTGAAACAACATTATTGACTTTAATACTTGAAAGGAACATTAAACGGGAAGGATATACTGCTATTACTAGTTATAACAAGGTAAGGTATGGTACAGATATAGACAACACAAGGAAAATTTAACTCAACACCACTGGGAATCGAACCTATGTTCTCTCCCCCCAAGTCTCGTGTACACTTGACTGAAGCCAACTGTGGTGCGGTGAATGGAGCCCTTCTATTTCCTCCATTCATCGCTCTAACTGTCTATTTGTCTCGCAGTGCCCTTGCAAGTTTAGATATTTTGTGGGGCCTAAAGGGTTGATGCTGATGGACGGGATTGCGTAATACGGTGCTCTATATACCTAAGTATACTCATAAGTAATAATTAGTTTCTCATGATTCGGTATTGCACATTGCCTTCACACATATAGGTACATATATGTATTTATGAGCCCAATAAATTATAGCATCAAGAATGATGATGTATCGAATATTTTATAAATATTATTGTTATGCTTGCCACGGCTAAATGCTTACGACCAGAGATGAGAACCAAGAGAACAATTGCCCGATGCAATTAATTGTCGTCAGATCTTCAGAGATGGTTTCGTCTGAGAGAGAGCCGGATTTATCTTTTTATTTGTAGCACCACTAAATAACTCTTCAGCGACAGAAATGATAAGTGACAAGAAAATACTGAATTAAATTAACGACAGAGCAAAAAGAGAGACTTCAAATTTATGATGAGAACAAAAGAGACTTCAAATTAACGACAAGAGTTTTGGCTATGCAAACCAAAACTCACAAAATATTAAATTGTGGACAAAGGAAGAACCAACTACACACACAAGTAAGGTCGGTGTTCCTCACGTCGTAAGAGCCAAAGCGTAATTTGTTGCTTAGTAGAGCTAAGCCAAAAGGAGAATAGTCGATTGTTTTCGAGTTTCCGCTTGAGCTGGAGAAACCGGGGACGTGGCGAGTGCATGCCGAGAAACCTCCAGAAGGTCTGGTCGAGTGAGTCATGCGGGCGAGTGGCGGAAACCTAGCAGCCCAAAGCAGGATTAGAGCCTGCTCTCATCCCCTTATGTCAGATAAGAAGTCTTCGGGTGGGTGTTTCAGGGGCGGCCTGACATCCGGTTCGATAAAATGAGCGCTTCCGGGTGGTGTTTTTACGGTCCCCTCCTCGACAAATGACTGAGGCCTTGCGACAACTTCGACGACAGAGATAGAAACATCGTAACGGCCAATGGACGGAGTTCTGCGACAAACAAGTTAGTGACTTTGCAACGGAAAAAAAATGGCGGCTTCGACAGAAATAGCGACTTTGACTGAACAAACTTGACAGTTTCGACAGAAAAATGACGATTTCGACATGAAAATGACAGTTTCGGCAAAAATTATGATAATTTCGACAAAAAAAATTACAATTTCGGCATAAAATGACAATTTCGGCAAAAATTAAAGTTTCGGCAAAAAGAATTTCAAATCCAGTGCGACGAGAGAATTCCAGTGGCGTCTTATAGAATCGTCAGTTATGTTACGACTGTCGAATCGATGTGGAGGGTCGTATAAAGTAGTCCTCAACTTGGGGTCATCAAATAGATCGTCGAAAACCTTGTGGTGCCTTGGAGGAACCTGAGAGCCAAATTCTAAACAATTTACGGACCTTTCACGTTCTAATAATGGATTATCGGGCGTCTCACTTTCAAAGTACATCAGTGCATTTTGTCGAGCATCTTGGGCGACTAAAAGGATCGACAAGTCGTCTAAACGTTCGTCTGTACCTATTTCAAAAGACCAATATCCATCCCTATGCAATGTGACGTCAACTGCCGAACTCCTAGCTCGAACCATAGTAGAACTACTCAAGCTACGACTTTTAGTATTCTTACGGCTGTCATGTGGCATATGTAAGCTTGGCTCTGGTACTTTGGATTTAATTAGAGGTACAGTAGGCTTCTTTTTAGAGCATGCATTCATGGTTTTCGGCTGTTCTACGACTGGCGGCTGAACATTTTCACAGAAGGCGTCTGAGTGCTCAGACACGGAGGGAATCCGACTGTGGGACTCTACCTCAACGGCTTTTGTGGAAATTTTCTTCGACTTTTTGTTACGACTGAAGCGGCGCTTAGGAAGTGGTAGGAGCTTTACGGGTGTGCTAGAAATCTCAGAACCAGAATGTGCGCTACTATGATCATCAGGGGCATGCTCAGAATTATCACTTAAATTAGAAATTAAAGAATTAGAACTATTAAGTGTGGTGTGTGCGTCGTTATGGACTGTAACTAGGTTCTTATATCTATTAACTAAATGAGAACTTAAAGAATTAGAACTAGCATTAAGTTGAGAAATAAAATTATTATTAGTATTAGAGTTAGGATCATCGGCATTCGGCTTAAATAAAGAGCGGCGTCGCCTGCGTCTGCGTTTATGAGCGTTAGTAAAATTATTAAAAGTATTGAAAAATTCGCCAAACAATTCACGGAAAAGTTTCGTCAGTTCAATTAGTTTTCCGACTGATGGGACTTGGGAGCGGCATGGCTCGACTGTGAGCTAGCGTCGGATAATTGTGGAGCTGAATAATACTTATGATAATAAGGTGGCTCTCCTTTTATTCTTTTCCTACAGAATTTCCGGATATGGTTAACAATACCACAATGATCGCAAATAACCTTATTATCGGCTGTTCTATGCGCTTTTCCAAAAACTGGACGGCTGAGAACCGTAGGGTTTTGCGTGGAATTATTTAAAGTAGGCATGCACAAAAACTGCTTGATTTCGTTCACTTGCGCCTGTATACTGGCCATCTGTTGTTTCAAATAATTAATTTCAATAAAAATGTCGGCAGTGAACACGACTGGTGTATGCTTAACAGAAGCGGCAGGTGAATTGTCTAGACATGCAGACCTCATCTTTACTTACAATAGTTTATGATGGGCTAATTTGAAAAAGTTCGAATAATTAAAATCAAACCGTCGTTGTTTAAAAATAAGATGAGCATACGGCTGTATTTATGCAGGCTGGTGTCGACTAAATGTTCGAAAATTCTTAAATAATTGTGAATAGTGGTCAAAAGTTATTAAAAGTATTTGCGGTTATTTGTTAAAAAGGTAAAAAGTTAAAATAAATTACGTAGTCTACTGTTGAAATTGAACGAAAGTTAACGCAATGTAAAACGCGCCCTAATGTGTATGTAGTATACGTGATAGTAAGTAGGTACCTAGAAGGAGTATGAATGCGTAATTAGGTAAGTGAGTGTAACGACCAATACTTACTATTTGTGCAGACAAATGAACGACCAAAATTGTACGGCAATATAAGGCGTCTTTGTTAGTCGGCTGTAAGGTCAAAGCAAATGCAATATTAGGTTCATGTACCTGGTATTGTATGCTGGCTTCCTTAGTGTCTCCTGTAATAACTCAACAAAGCAATAATATTAGGATGTGTACTACAGAGTGCATAAGCTATTGTTGTAGCTTTAGGGCGAGGGAGGGGCTTAAAGTTTGTTTGCCTTCGTTCTCTTGTTGGGCATTGGCGACTGTAGAAATGAAAGGCAAAGGGGCGTCTCAACAGTAATATATAACGACAATGAAAAATGGTGGATCGGCTCGGCTTGGCGACAGAAAGTTCAAATACCGTTATAATTGTTAATAAAATAAATGATTCTTTTATGTTTGGTTAGATTGCGGCTTTTTATCTGAATTTGGCTCAAGGGCAATTGAAAAATAAAAATAAATTAGGTAACGTTACGACTGAGTAATTTGCAAAAATTCACTGCAAAAATAAAAATGCTAAGTTCGGGACGGCTGTATAGTTTTTCGGCAAAAATTTGTAGAGCTTGGGGAGTAACTATGTAGCACAAATGGCAGGGCAGCTGGCCCACGGCAAAGAAAAGGAAGAAAATCGCTTGTAGTGAATATGGGTGGGGGCGTGGCTTTAGTTAATTTAATTTTTGAGAATTAAATTAACTATTGCCATCCTATTTCGAGACGCATCTTGCAAGTTTAGATATTTTGTGGGGCCTAAAGGGTTGATGCTGATGGACGGGATTGCGTAATACGGTGCTCTATATACCTAAGTATACTCATAAGTAATAATTAGTTTCTCATGATTCGGTATTGCACATTGCCTTCACACATATAGGTACATATATGTATTTATGAGCCCAATAAATTATAGCATCAAGAATGATGATGTATCGAATATTTTATAAATATTATTGTTATGCTTGCCACGGCTAAATGCTTACGACCAGAGATGAGAACCAAGAGAACAATTGCCCGATGCAATTAATTGTCGTCAGATCTTCAGAGATGGTTTCGTCTGAGAGAGAGCCGGATTTATCTTTTTATTTGTAGCACCACTAAATAACTCTTCAGCGACAGAAATGATAAGGGACAAGAAAATACTGAATTAAATTAACGACAGAGCAAAAAGAGAGACTTCAAATTTATGATGAGAACAAAAGAGACTTCAAATTAACGACAAGAGTTTTGGCTATGCAAACCAAAACTCACAAAATATTAAATTGTGGACAAAGGAAGAACCAACTACACACACAAGTAAGGTCGGTGTTCCTCACGTCGTAAGAGCCAAAGCGTAATTTGTTGCTTAGTAGAGCTAAGCCAAAAGGAGAATAATCGATTGTTTTCGAGTTTCCGCTTGAGCTGGAGAAACCGGGGACGTGGCGAGTGCATGCCGAGAAACCTCCAGAAGGTCTGGTCGAGTGAGTCATGCGGGCGAGTGGCGGAAACCTAGCAGCCCAAAGCAGGATTAGAGCCTGCTCTCATCCCCTTATGTCAGATAAGAAGTCTTCGGGTGGGTGTTTCAGGGGCGGCCTGACAGTATACACATGGCCTGCCCGTGCAAGGTTTTTTACATTGGAAGGGGTGAAGCCGAGAGTTTTGCATAAACATACGCTAGATGACACGACATGTCGGGGGCTTTGTTCATTTATTTTACATACATTTTCATAGGTTTTATTAGTTATTTTAGTAACATTATTACATATTTACGGAATAACTTAAAGTTTTTGAATTTTTCTTGTGTGAGGTTTGTTTTGAAATTTCGGCCAGTCTTCTTTATCTGTATAAGTTGCACAATAATTCACGAAATAATTTTTTATAATGCTTCTTAAAATAAGTTCTTCAATTTCTTTCTTATGAGCCAAACTTCCGCAACCGCAACGAATAGTACTAGGTCCAGTAAAGTTTTTTAAAGTAATTACCCAAGAATTAACAAGATTTTCTACTTGATGCTGTTCGTGTTGGCGAATAGAAAGTATATCGTATACAGCTTTTACAAATCCAGAAAGTTTAGCAGTAGGATAAAAAAGGCCACCTCGATCTTGCAGAGATATAAATATATTAGATTTATGTTGTTTATTTACATCTTTAATTATTTCCGTAGCTTTAGGACATGGAGGCTTGTCATGAACCAATCTGACAAGAAAACCAGCTATTACTACAATTCCAGCTGCCTGATTTGATGATCCCTGTAATTCTGCAAAACAAAAATTGAAGTAAAATCTCTAGAAAGCTACAGTGACAGCATTTCATTCTAAAATTTTAAGCTTTTACCTTTCGGATTTTTTAACCCCTCAGCGTGACGTTTTTCGTTGTCGTTGAGAGCTATTTCTTTAGGATTTCCAAATATTTCTGCAGTTTCAATTTGCGACTTTAATATGGCTGAAATAGGAACTTCGCTACCCACGTTTGAGTGAACAGAGCTTGACATTAGGCCAATTTTTAAAATTTTTTCAATGGCATATATTGCACCAACTGCATTTGCTTTATCGTTTGCGCCTTGGAATAAACGGACAGCAGAAAATAAGTTCTCTACGTCATCGCTAGTGAACTTTCTTGTAAGGACAAATAAAAAACCTTCCTTTAGCAAGTACCTAAAACAAATATATATTTCAACGTAGCATTAATAGAAATGCATAACAGATTTATGACATGAAATTAAATTCGTTTACCTTGTACATTCAACAGTTGATAGGGTCGTTATTACAAGTGCCTTGTAAGTCTCCTTTGTGAGAAAATGACTGGGCCATTTTGGTTTCTTTCCTTTAACGGGAGGAACTTTTATAGATTTCTTCCAATTTTCAAGATATTCCATAAAGTCTTTCTCAAGCCAAGATAGCCTAGTATCATCTAAAAGTTCAAATGGAGCCTTATTCGTGTTTCTGCTCTTAATGTGATGAGTTTTATTTCCAATGTTTTGAATCTGCAAATTTAAAAGAAATTATAAATACCATTATTGTATATATTGTAAGATGTAACATCCATTGTAATGTACGATTGCAAAATATTAATTTTAAATCTTACATCAAACCACTTTTTAACATTTTCCATAAATTCAATTGTAGCATTTGTACTTGTAAACCCTGGTGTCCTATTTTTAGCCCCCAACTTAATTGCTGCAATTGTCTCCGTAGAGAAGACTTTCACAGCTCGACTGACATTCATTTTTTCAAAATTAGTAGGATAGACAACTTTTCGGGTTAAGTAGCGCACTGGTTTTGTAATCATGTTCTTCTGAATGTTATAGAGCTTTCTGATATAGTCTCCACTAATTTTTGACTTTCCATTCTTCATTTTTCGAGATTCGTCAAGTAATTGATTTCTTAAATTTTTTAAGACATGACAAGCATCGTAAGATATGAATAGTGGTCGTTCAGGATCCATTGGGTGGATGGTACGAGGGGTTACTGGCCCATTGCATATAACACCATAAGCTTTTACATTTACAGAAAGGCAGTCGCCTACTAATCTGCATATCTTAAAGCCAACATTTTCAACTGCCTTAATAACATTTAAAATTACTTTCGCCAACTGTTCTCCTTGAAGTTGTTTAGTTAAATAATAAGATACAGGAATTTTATAGTTTGTAGAAAGTCCTTTAAGTACAAAACACAGCAGCCGATTTGCTACAGGAACAAATGCTGAGTTAGTAACATCTTTCCCTAAATCAGCTTTGCCTACTATTTTATCTGCTTGTCGCATGTATTTGACTTCAGGGCTAATGCTCATTTCATCAAAAATTAATGATGCAAAGATTTCTTCTTGTTTCAATACTGCAAATTCGTCTTTTAGTCTAGCTGCAATTAAAGGAGTAAACCCGACCAACAGCCTAGATGGACCTATATAGCGTTGCAATGTCATTCTACTGGGGAGATTAAGGAATAAACATCGTGCAGTATCATACCCTTTTGGGGACTTCGATCGAAATAGTATAGCCATTCGTATCAAAAACTCACTCCATTTGTGATTCTTTTTGCCATAATTTGAAATCTCTGGGGGCTGTTACATGATAGTTGCTAAATGCTAAACGCTAACTTTATCTCTTTGCACAGTTTTTGCAAAATTTGAAAACTGCGCGTTACACCACCATTTTCGCAGCATTTTGCGTAACTCGGGGTAATGCTAAACATTTTGCAACAGAATTTTACCGGCAAAATCTAAACCTCAGTTTTCTTTGTCTATTTGCATGAGATTTTTTATTCATTGTGTAAGATTTTCTCAATGCAATAGTAAAGTACTAGTTAATTTAAGGTTTCTTTTTAATAGTTACTGCAAAATTGAAGGTATTAAAAAACATTACACGTTGTTCTCTCTGTAACTTCGTAACTTCTCTTCGTAACTTCTCTGTAAATTTGTAAGTGTATGGAAATGGGTACAAGAGATATTTCAAAGAAAATAGCCGTCTTGATGGCAATTAAGGATAAGAAAGACATTCTGTTTGGAAGTTTTTCTTCTGCTCTGGAGAAAACAGACAAAGTCGCTGCATGGAATACAATTTTAATCAAAGCCCAATCTATGGGGTTAGCAGCAAATAAAGATCACAAGTATGTTCGAGACAAAATGTATGGACTGTGGAAAAGCCGCACTTTGGTAAGTTGTTTTAACTAGAACAAAGGTCCTTACATTATTTATCTTTTGAAACATTTGAACGCAATATTCCATATAAGCATACTACTGTAAACGGTAATCAGGACAAAACATTATGCTATTTCTTAAATACTAAAACATATTTACTATTTCAGGCAAAAAAGGACAATCGCAAAAAGACAGGCACAGCTGGTGGGAAAGCCGTTCAGTATGATGGAGCTGATGAAATTATATTAGACATTATTGGAAGAGATTCTCCAGCCGCAGAAGGATTGCCCTTAGAAGAATCAGGAAATAATAATTGCCCTGCAAATGAAGATATTTCAAAAGATCCAGGAGTTTCCAACGAGAACGCAGCTTCTAAACCAGTGGAAGTTACTGAGAAAAATAAGAAAACAGGCTCATCCACTCCAAAACGGCGAAGAAATGCATCTTTGACTTATTTCGATGATAAAGCAAAATTAACATTAGAACTCCTGGAATTAGAAATATATAATAAGCGACTGACAGCGTTCAAGTTAGAAAGAGATTTAGGAATTCCCCCATCCAGCTTTACAAATAGTTTTGTTATGCCAAAAGACAAGATTTCAATAAACATTGTCAATGTCAACAAATCTTCTGATGCAATAATGGAATCAAAGTTGTAATCCCAAACATTAAATCGTTACTTTAATACTACAGGATTTTACTTAGAAGTATTCAAAAGTGTGATAAGTTAGCAATTGTTAATACAAATATATAATTAAGTGTAAATTTCGAATACATTGCTTTTAGTTTAACAAATATAATTTTATGGAAATACTTATCTTCATAAAAATTTACTAACAAGCGTTTTCAGTTTCTCAAGTAAAGCTAAATAAAATCGGATATTTTAGCTGTTTCGAGAATTGAACTGTCTGCACGGATTTTTAAAGCCCTAGGAAAGTTATTAATTACGAAATACATCTACACAAACTCCATACTTTTAGCTAAAAAATGACAACAGTTGCTGAATTCTGGGATTTGACCGGCCTTCATTGTTTTCTGTTGCATTTTCATCCTCCACATCATTTTCATCCAAATTTTGTAGATTGTAATCCAAGTTATCGGTTACAGTAGCAATATTATGTAATACAGTACATGCCATAATCACCTTTCCAGCATAAATGGGCTGTAATCGCAACAATTTCAAACATGGAAAGCGACTCTTCAAAATTCCGTAAGCGCATTCGATAAACCGTCTTGTGGATTTATGAGCTCTATTAAAACGACGCTCCGCTGGGTCATCAGGATTATTGTTCAAGCATGTGATTAACCAATCAGTGTTTTCGTAAGCGGAATCCCCTGAAGCAGTTTGTAAATAGAATATGTGTATTCAATTATTATAATATTTATAAACATAGTGAATGCCATTTAATTTTCTGTTTGCTATACCAAGAACGACGGCTCCAGGAAATGGTCGCCAGCCCCGTTCAAAATTTTGAGCCAAGGTTGAGTTACGTAAAACACGCTGATCATGGGTAGCTCCAGGCCATCGAGCGCTTACGAAATAGAATTTGTAATCGGGACCGCAAACCATAAGACTGTTAATGGAGTGCCTTCCTTTGCGATCTACGAATTGTTCTTCGTTTTCATGAGGTTTCTCTATGGGCACTAAAGTTCCGTCCGCACATGCTGCAACAAAGGGAAATCCACCGGCTTCCATGAATTTGGCTGCGTTTTCATCACAGATAGTGGGCCACCGAACTTCTTCTTGGAACATGAGATCCACAATTGCAGTAACGACTCGCTTGATTGTCCGGCAAACTGTCGCTTTTGTAACTCCATGCATATCGCTGCAACCGTGATATTGACTTCCATTGCCCAGCCAATGTAAAGTTAATAATATTTGATGCTGGGGGGATAGAGCGTGGTTCTTCGTAGTATTGTGCGCAATGTGAGCACCCAACTTTTCAACCAAATATTCCACTTCTGAGGTTCTTAAGCGAAATCGTTCCTTAAATTCCCATCCATTTAAATCAAAGTTATTTCTCACGCGAAATACTTTTCTGCGTTTAGGAGGCAACATGTCATATTCTTCGTCATCACTGCTCGGGAATAGAGCATTGCTTATTGCAATGCTATTTACCATCTAGAATAAAATGTATATGTGGAATACTTCTATTATCTTTTTCGCCATTTTTTGACTTATCTAAACTTTTGATTTTCTTTTGATTTTCAAAGTTCTTGGTTGATTGTCTTACGGAATTATAAATTATACAATTATAAATGCTTACAGTGTAAAGTTAATTGAACTGTTGGACTTACCATTTTTAGTACTTGACACGATGTTTTTATGTTTTTGAAAAATTTTCAAAATTTCCGTGCGCAGTGAAAAGTCTTTTGTCTCTATGCAAGAAATGCCGATAATTTGCTTAAATTTGCAAGTAATGTTTAGCAGAGGTTTCCGTGGTGTAACAAAAAGACAGTTTTACTGTTTTTCATTCATCACAAGTATTTTAGCGCTTTTCGTTTAGCATTATCAGATGGTGTAACAGAAAGTTTGCAAAAGTAAATGGAGAAAGCTAAAATTAGCAGAATTTTCATTAGCAAACCCTGGGTGTAATACCCCCCTGTTCCAAAAGAATTGCAGCTTTCGATTCCCCATCATTGGCATCTTTTTCTATCATATCAATATTTTTCATAAGTTGGCTTTTCTTTCCATTTAATTGCCGTTTAAGCTGAACCACTTGTTGTGAAAGGAAGGCAATACGATTGTTCTTCCTTCTTATGGTTTGACAGTATGTTTTCCTATGACGATTGCAGTCTAGTTTATTAAGTCCAGTTTCATACTTGGATTCAAAGGTAATTTCATTGTCAGGTTGAGGCCGTTGAGGACTGCAGAATTTCATTTTTCTTGGTGATGGAACTTCTTCATCTTCAATTGGAAATTCAATGCTGTAATTCAATTTTCTTTTGGCAGTTCGACTTGGTGGAGGCTTTCGCTCAATTTGTTTATTTTCCAATTTGTATTTTGGATACCCAGGAAAAATACTAGGGGTTGCCCACTGAAGTAGTCTTCTGGTTTTTGATGTTTCTTTGTAATCTTCTGCTTTGAAATGCAAACTGCAAACGACATCTCTGAAATTCACATTTATTTTATTTTAATTGAGATCAGTATGGACTGTAATTGAGGGAATGCATAGTTAAATGGTACACAATTTATAAATAACTTTATTATTAAGTTCATTTTCATTGAAGATAAAAAAGCAATTACATGTTTATAAATCTATGTACAAAAAGCTTACCTATCATGCGGCTGCCAAGGAGACGAATATTTGTTGGTTCGTCCTCTAGAAATAACTTTTAGCCATTTCTCTCGCACTGCTAAATCACTTGGAAACTCATGAAAACTAATATCTGTTGAGTTATGTGTTGACGAGCAGAAAGGAACACAACACAATTTTCCCATATTTTTCAATCAAATAAAACTATAACTTAGCATTTACTTAATCATATTTAAATTGGGATAATGGAATGCAAAAGTGTAATTATGATAGTAACTTGGTTTTGGTGGAAATATATACTAGTTTACTGAAAAACTGTAATGAGAATGAGAAATGTAACAATGAGAAATGGATATTTCAATGCCAGTATCGCTATATTAATTCATCTCGAGAAAATATTTCGCGCAATCCTAGGTAGTCATGTCGCGGCCTCTATCATTTATACTCTACCTGGCACGAAACCAAATTTTTCTTGCACGGGCAGGCCATGTGTATACTGGGGGCCATGGTGGAACAAACTGTAAATGACATAATATCTTGTATAAATGCTGTCATTCTGTAGCAATTCTTATTATTCATGCTTCTGTCCTCTTCTGACTTTCGTCATCTTCTCATTATCATTTTGCTTTGCTTTCTTACATTCTTCTCTAAGCACTTTACTATCCTGCATCATTATCAGAGCAAGTAACTAGATATTTATTTACTTACAGTTTCTTTACTGCCTATTGCAATTTGTAAATGAATAAATGTGTCACTCAATCATTTAGATGAACATGCGAAACATAATAATTAAGTTGTATCCTTACACAACTCATATTTACTAAATATTTGATAACAGGCCAGGCCAGGCAAGGCGCATTAAATAAATGACACGTTTCAAACTTTTGTTAATAAGACACTTCTGTCAATGAAAAATGCTTTGCAATTTACATCACAATTGAAATCGTCATTAATTTTGTGGTCATTTGGGAAACGGTGCACCTGTAATTAAGAAATATTTCTAATCTGATTTTCTATTTAACTAACCTTTACGCATGTCTGTGAAATTAAAAACAAAAAATATAATACAACATTTTAAATAGATGAAGTTTTCCAAAGTTTGATAAAATAAAATTTATTTATTTATTTTCAGATATAAAGCGTCACCGTTCATTCCAGACGACATTGCATCCTTACCTGACAAATCCTCCATCTCCAACAGCGTCAATAAATTTCATAGAAGAGACATTCTGGGATTACTACGATTACGAAGTAGAAAGCAGTCCGCCAACTCTAGTGAGGAGTGGCGAAGCTCCAGCACAGTCACAAAATGGATTGTCTTCTTCGGAAACGATTCGTAAAATAGTGACCATTCGTGCGGATTCGAATCGTTCAAGTTGTGAAAGAAGTTTAGGGGAAACGATGGATTACGATTGCTCATTAAGATTAAATTTTGCATCCCATTCAGATACGGATTTAAATGATAGCTTAATATATAAAGGCCAAAGACAAGATGAGCATGGACCGCCTCAGAAAATAGTAAAATGTCGAAAGAACAATAGTTCTGATGAAGTAAATATCTATAGCATAACTCCAATAGGAAATACAAGTATGAATGGAATAACAAATTTAAATAGAAATAATATTCATGAGAATCACCCTGTAAATCAAACTCAAGTTCATCCAGTGAAACCGGAAAGGCGGAATAAAAGCAAAAGGTCCATCAGTTTGAATTCTTACGATGGAAAGAAGTTATTTTCTCCACTAAGAACTTATTGTGTCTTAATGAAGGAAAATGTGATGCCGAAGAGTAATCAGAATCATAGTAGTGCCATAATAATAAATAACAGTCATAGCCATCTCCCTCCTCCGAATAATTACTCTTACAGCAGTCTACCTCGAGAAAGATATATAAAAATAGAACGGGAAGACGCAAGATTTGGAAAACCATTGAAATCTGCGTTGAAACCAGAAAGATTATCTGATTTCGATCGGAAAAATGAAGAATTGCTAAGAAAAAGTGCCGAGATTTTGAGATCGCCTTCGAAAAACACGACAAAAGTAAATGTAAACTGTAGTCCTGTTTATCCAGGCGGAAATTCGATGGATTCGTGTATTTCCGTTGTCAGTCAGCCAAAAATCGTCCGTTCGCAGTCGCACCGTGAAATTTCAAGTGGTTCGTCCGCTGTTAACTATGTGAACAAGCCGGGAAACTTGTTTGCTCATTCCCAACATGCCCAACAATCTGCTCCGGCATCCTCATTGTCTTTCCAGTCTATAAATAGTAACCAGGAACAAAAAAGTAGCATGAACACGAATACAAGCAGTCTGCAAAAGCAGTTTGTCAATTCTCAACTGGACAATAGCAATTTCGTTATAGAAAACTATTTTAAGAGTCAGAGTCAAGTAGAAGGGCGAAATGACTTTCCTTATTCGAATATTAATGACTTCCATGCGCTGCAATCTATGCAACTTCAGCAGAATTCCTCGCAACAAAAGAAAATATCAACATTTCCCCGAGTTAAGCAAAGTAAGGATAATCTCTCATACACTCAGCAGAATTTCAAGGATCTAGACGCGTTTTTCAAACCTTGCACTAATCCCTCGGCGAACAATAAGGAAGAATCTCAATCCCAACCGTCAGCGGAACGAATAGTTCCAATCGTTCTAACAACAACGAATGTTTGTGGAAGTGCCACCTTACCACATCCTTACATTCGTCGTAACAAAGGAGTAAAACAGCCTCCAGGAGATAATTCCTCTGAAAACCCGGAAATCCCGCCTCGGAAGCCAATGGGAACTCTGAGCCAAATCGAGTTGGAAATAGAAAAGGATATTTTCTACCAAAAAACGAAAAGTCTGGATAGGAATCGACAGGGGAAATCTAGGTTATCAGTAAACAATAATATTCCCGGAGGTAATATAAATAATCCTTCTGGTTTCACCAGTTTGGTGGATGATAATCCAGAAAATGGAATTCCTGTGGCTTCTCCGCGTCTGAAGAGAATGGCCCGATTGGCAGGGAACCCAAATGCTCACGCTCCACCAAGCCAACCTCAAGTGCATAGTCCCAATTCCTCCACTGCTCCGAAAATAAATGCGGAAACAACAGACGGAGGCCCATTAACAAATTATGCAAATCTACCCACTTCCACTCCGTCTATTAGACCGGGTAAAGATCATGTTAGCAAAAGTTTGGCAGCAGAGCCAATAAAGCAGGACACTGTGCAGCACGAGACGAAAATGACTCTCCCTCGTCACAGCCAACAAGAACATTTCATTTCTCCATCACCTCCCGTCAACACTCAAACTATTAGCAATAATGTAGTCGTTGCCCCTCCATCTCACACTTCTGGCTCACCTCCTAAGGAAACTGTAATTAAAATCGAAAGGGAAATTGTTGAGTCGAATCGGACATCGACTCACAAGACAAGTGCTAAATCTAGTTACATAGTAGGGAAAAGCGATAAGAAAATCTTTGCTGAACACACAAATACCAATAGCAAACTGCAATTAGCATCAGCCTCGCCGCTTTCGCTAAATCAACAACAACAGCACCAATCTCAATATGAGGCAGCGGGGCATCAGTCTAAATCTATAGTGAATAACGAATCCTTATCTAATCTCGAAAGTGTAAACGCCAAGCCCTACACGTACAACAGCAATCAATCTCGTAATAATAATATATGTACTAATAGTAATAATAATAATAACTCTATGGATATGAGCGTCAACGAATTGGAAATGGAAAGGGGAACTATGAATCAGACCCAGAATTCTAATCAGTCTCTCAGTGCAACTGCCAACACCACGAACACTGCTACTACTACTGCAAATAAGAGCCGGCAACACCTTGCAGCCAATTCAATTTCATCATCACCGATACCGAAGTACAATAGAAAAGGCAAAGGGAAGAATAAACGTTCAGATAAAAAGTATTTATCTCAAACTCATGCACAGACACACTCTGGGCAATGGAAACCAACAAACCCACCTGCTGTAAAAGTGCTAACACAGCCAGATATAGTACAAGAGCAAATACAACACAATAAGGAACAGGATCACCATACGAAAGTGGAAGTGAGTAGTGCAGCTATTTGTGCCAGTGCCAGTCTCGATAACGTGGATAACATTAATCTCCTATCTAGCCCTGGCCATAATACCATCATTAACGCAAACACATGTGCAGATGGCCCACCTACATCTTCTCCATCATGTTTCAGTTCAGGTTCAGTCCCTGATAAGGATAAAACTCAAATTGAATGTGTAGCAGAAGGGAAAAGTGCAGAAATTAGTACTCCACCTGTAGCACCGGTTAAGAGACAACGAAATCGCAGGGGAAATCTTAACAAAAATCCAGGGATTGAAGTCAAACAGGAAAAAGAGGTGCATGTTGAAATCACAGGCGTGGAGAGCAAGGATGTCCCTTCGAGAAAAGTTCAAGTGATATCAGGCAAATCAAAGAAGAGAAGTTTTATGAAAAGTAAAGGGGGTAGTAAAATAAAAATGGACTCTTCAGATGAGTATCTGAGTATTCCGTATTCTTTGGGTTTGAGTTCGGATCAGATTACTCCGAGTTCTTCATCCTCCTCCTCCAGTTCATCCTACACGACCAACTTGCAGGAATCTTTTGACTTTTATCACCACGATGATCATGAGAACGAAGAGGGAGCGCAGGAGGGTCCCCCTTTCCGAAATAATGAGGAGGGGCGCTGTGAGAAAATCGTGGACAGTGATTGTTTGAGTGAAGATGATGGATTTGACGCTGACGAAGAGGATTTGGTTTTTAAATCCTTCGAAGACGATGACAATGAGGAGGATGGTGGTTGCGACTTTGTTTACTTCTCAGCCTCAAGTGTAGTGTCTCATTCGAAATCGAGTGGCAAGGGTTCACAGATGATAACTCCTCATCAGAATCCTGTAAATTACAATAATAACAAGGAATTTGGAAATGCTCATGCGATTGCTGGGAGGAATTTGGATCTGCAGTGTGGCAAAAAAGACTTCGCTGTAGGAAAAGCAAGTAAAGCACGGCGAATTAAAGGGACATACGACTCGGAGCATGCAGCGAGAGATTTCTCGAGGAGTAGCAGAGTTGGAGGATCGTGGGGGAAGGAAGAGACTCGTGGTGGGGTAGGAGTTGTGT
Source organism: Yoshiicerus persimilis (assembly GCA_020352615.2). Classification (NCBI taxonomy): domain Eukaryota; kingdom Metazoa; phylum Arthropoda; class Collembola; order Entomobryomorpha; family Tomoceridae; genus Yoshiicerus; species Yoshiicerus persimilis. The sequence continues at coordinate 192,166 of JABJWA020000008.1, forward strand.
GTGCGAGTGCAGAGCAGACTGCCAAAGGGTTGGGAAAACAGGTGGCTCAGAACACGCAAGAAGGAGCAGGAGACGAACGCTGTGCTGTTGCCTCTGGCACTCCAAAATGTTATGACGATCACGAAGGGGTTGCAACTTCTCTCCCTCTCAACAACAGTGCACACTCTATTCCGAATTCCACATTAAATTCCAATTGCAGTAACACTGCTGCGAGTAGGTTGAGTGACCTAAGCCAATGTGCAGGCATTGATACACAACAGTCTCAAGAAAAGCACTCTTCGTCTCTACCAAACATTAGTAGCACTAATGTTAGCAAGACCAGCAAGAAGCCCAAGGAATGGAACAAGAGCAGCAAAAGGCAAAGCAGCGTGAAGAATGTAAATTCTCATTGTCAGTGGAGTGTAGACGAGCAGGTTGAAGGAATAGCAAGTGCTCCTGTTCAGACTAATAATTCTCAACTCCTTCTCCCAACTATTCCCAACACCAACTCACTAACGGCGAGCAGTGATAATTACTGCAGTGAATGTAGCTCCTCACTCCTCGAACAATATGGGGCGAGTGTGACCACCGCCAGAACACAAGACACTTGTGACAAGTGTGTCCAACCAGTTCTTCAAGAAACAAACAAATCCCGGGAGAAACAGAGCCACCATGACCAAAGTGTTAAAGTAGAGCCACACCAATTAGAATTGGGTCGACAACAATTTATCAGCAGTGCTAGTGGTGCTAATAGCCCTGCTACGCACAAAGAAAACCGTGTTGGTCATAACTTGTTGCTTCCGCTTAGTTCTCGTCACAACTCCTCCTCTTCCGCTTCTGATTACAACAATTACAATTCAAATGAGTATCAGCATTTGAATGAGCCTGATACTGATAGCTCTAGTAGTACAAATACTTCAAGTGCAATTACAAAGCGTAGTTATCCACACCAGAAGAGTTGCGATTCTGTAAACAATAGTGGAGCTGATGGTAATGTTGGTGTTGGCATGTGCAGTCAACCGAACGAAGGTAAATACAAGAGTAGGATTTTGGTCAACTCAGGGTCGAGTTCTAGTAGTGGCTCTTCGAGTAGTGCTAACAATTCCCCTGTGATCTTGCCAAGGAGAAATTACAACACTAATCATAATGCTTTATCATCCTTCTCGCCCAGTATTCACCAGTCCAAGTCCACCAACACAACATCTACTCCTGGTGTCAACAAAAAAAGAAATGTGACCACAGTTGAGATCAGTGGGGATGTGGGAATCGTCACAAATAATGGAAACACATTTCTAAGTGGTAGTGGTGGAAAGGCCAAAAATAGTTTCCATTCAGAATACTTGAGTAGTTACCATCAGTACAACACTTCCGGGTTGGCTCCCCTCCCCACGCCCAGTGATAGTTGGTACTCCAAACGGAAATTCAGTGATGGGGACGAGGAAGATCGTGTAGAGCTCCAAAATGAACAGGACGAGTTGGAAATTTTGTCCGGAGGGAGCACGGCATTCGAAACGGACGCGGGGAGCAGTGTTAGCCATAACGGAAGTGGAGGGAAAAGTGATGAGAGCACCAGCGAAGATAATTGGCAGTCGGAGAGTACCAGTACTGTAATATTCCGGGAGAAACCTGTAGAAAATAGTAAAAGTGGTGAATCTGGTTGTGCGAGTGCTACTGCAGATAATTCTGGTAGCACTAATATTAATACAGATGTGTGTGCAATAAGTATTGATACAATTACTATCAACGAGAGCGGAAATAACTGTAGTAGTAATGGTGTCTACGGCACGAGTCTTTTCGATGTGGATAACAATGTGACAACGAATTCAGAACACTCTGTAAATGTAAAGTCATCGAACGATAAAGATTGTGATAGTGATATTGGTTTAACAAATACAGATAGGAGTATTAGTGCCAGTGCAGATACGATTGTAAATGTAACGGGAACTAATCCTCTAAATTCGTTACCTGATGTTGATTCAAATAGCAATGAGTCAGAGTCATCCGATGATATTGGCAAATCAAACGAAACGCTGACGGAAATCGAGCCTCAGTGTAATAATCATAATCGTGGCGAGGAGGGAGACGAAATATCTGAAATGGTTCAAGATAATTTACACGAAGAAGAGGACGACGACCACCACAGGGGTCTTTTGAAGTCTTATCACCATCGGAGGGAAAGTCCCGAGGGGCAGGAACAGGAAGCGGCACAATCCTCCGAAAAAAGCAGTTCGTCCTCCACTAGCAACAAAGAGAAAAAAGATATAGAAGATTTAATTATGGACGAGCCGCATGAAAAGCGTACAATTAGTAAGAATAAAATTGCTCAGAGTGTCCTAAACCAAATTATTCAATCACGCTCCTCCCCCGATGGAGCTGATGCGGAAAAATCTGAAGATACGGAACCCGACTCCCCCACACCCATAGAGAGCTTTGATGTTACGTCTGATGAAGACAGTTGGGTCGAAGAAATCCTTTTTGAGGACGATGAAGAGCCAGGGTCTATGGAACCAACGAAGAAACTCCCACCTCCGTTAGATTTAACCTTGCATACTATTGTGGAAGAATCTTGTGAGGAGTCAGAAGCTGAAAATAGTGGAAATTTTGAGCAACCAAGTCAGTCAAGTCAAAGGAATACTCATCCGCATAGCAGTACAGACAACGAACTAGAAAAATATTTCAATTTTGGCATTTACAACGACGGCAATTCGCAGGGGAGAGGGAGTTTCGCAAATGAGGACTCTGAGTTCTCCGATACATTTAGTGAGTCCAGTTTTTCTATTCATGAAGGGGAGGAAATGGAAGGGGGTCAAGTAGATCCAGCAGATCTCGCTTCCTCTCGCCTCGAAAAGTATTTTTTCAATTTAGGGCTTCCGCAATCTATGATGAACCCCATAAATACCATAAATCAAACTGCGGATTCCGACTCTGTAGGTTCGGAATCAGAATCTGATAATAGTTTACTAGAAAATAGGAAAAAAGTGTTAAAGCATCATCGACGCTCCGCAGATTTCGACGAAGAGTTTGGTGATAAGATTTCTGACGAGGAAGAGGAATTTGGATTTGGTCAAGATGGGTTTGACACAATTAAGAAGACTGCTAGGAAAGTGAAAAGAGCAGGAAGTGAGGGTAACCTACTTGATTCACCCTCAAATTCATCTTCGATAACTGCCGCAACAACTTCTGCCAATGCAAATGAAACTAACAATGCCAATGCACTAGCATCTCCTGGGGACATCACAAACAGCAATGAAAGTTCTGCAGGAGGTTCCTCCAGTTTGGATAGCAGCACTCCCACTCAGAAAACCAAAGCGGGTGACAAAGCCAAACCCGAAATCAAAGTCAACAGAAGTAACAGTTTTACCTGGAGTTCCGACGAAGAGGTAAATATTATGATGTCAAAATTACGCCAACTCATCAAAAATCTCGTGAAAACGAAATCGGAAAATGGCGGAAGTAATGCTCACTCTGGCAGTAGTATGAACAAAGACAAAGATACACAATTAGTTTACTTGGAAAATGAACTTATTCGCCTAATGAAAACTGACAATTTGAAAAATATCGTCGAGTACTTCAGTTCGGAGGAAAGTGACGTAGATGATGTGTACAAATTTATTAAAGTTGTCAACGAAAAAGGAAGTGGACACGGGGATCTGGGAGACTTGGCCGATTTAGATATGGACGATAACGATTTGTTTGAAAATCTCCAGACAACAATTCAACTAGAAAGAAATTCTCCTAATTCTCCGAAGAGCAGTCCCGCTTTGCTCGCTAAAGTCATGCATCACATTGGAAATCGCCTTGCTGTTTGGATGAAAGATGAAAACATTCAAGATGATGATACCAACGACGACAATGTTACACTTAAGTGTGCCCCTAGTGTTAGCTCCGATTTGAATGAAGACCGTTTCAGTTGGAAAGGCAGTTTCGAATCTGCCCTGGCTGCAAAAAGACAAAGTGTTGGCTCCACCGATTCCATTTCCAGCTCCGATTTTTGTCAAGACAGGTATAACCTCAACTACTCTACACATTAACTAGGCTAATTACCTTTAGTACAACGCATTAGCGCAAAATAGGGCAATTATCTTGGCATTGTTTAGTTATTACAAAGAAAACTGAAAACATTTCATTACAAATCATTTTTCAGTACCCTTCACCTTTGAAAATTGAAAAGCTATTCAAAAAGTAGATAAATATTTCACGCTAACATTGGTCTACAACAAGAACAAGGTTGTAATACATAAATCACTAGAATATACACTAGATAGAGTTATTAATTTAACACAAAAAGGTATTAATTAAAATATTTTTTTCAGTTCCTAATCTGAATTAATACTCTCACAACACATAGTGTTTGCTTGTGTATGTGCACTTGTACTTTGATTAGCAGCATTTTTGCGTAAAGATAAAAATAGAGTTGTAGGTGTTTGTATCTCGTATGTCTGGTGATTTGTAATCAAGCCATTAAATGATCTAACTCAACTAACTATGCAATTAGATCTGGTTCAGTAATTTAAGGAGTCTTTTATTGCAAGGAATTTTTAAACTGATTGAAATGAACGTGCAAAACCGTCGTTGTTATGTTATGTTACACCCAAAGCTTTCTGTTCCGTGTGATAGTGTTTATATAAGGTCTGCTGCATTGTACTATTGTATAATAGTAAAACTTCATATCCTACTGTTACTGTGTTGTATGCAAAATTGTATTGCAGTTGTCAACATTAAGCCAATGGAAATTACAAAGCTACTATAATATACAAGAGCAATTTGGAAAGTTCAAAGTATTGAATTGATATGATAACCATTATACTAGTATTTATAATGTAAATGTAAAAAAGAAAAATTTTAGATTAAAAGTTCAGAAATGGTTTTACTGTTGCAGACAAGAAAAATTGGTGTATTACTGGGATAAAGATGTTATAGTTAACTAACTAACTAGTGTAACAAGTTAACCCAGCAATTTCTATTTCTTTCTCTTGAATCAATTCTACAAATAGTTTAAAATAATGTTTGAGTAAAGTTGAACTAAGAATAATCTAGTTGTAACCGCTAATCAAAGGGTTCTCAATTTGAGTTGACTTGAGAAACCGCAATATAGGTTAGGTTTAATCAAATACATGTACACATCTATGCCAAATCTGCAATAGTAAACGTGTGCTTAGGTATTGAATTTGGATGTACGCTTTCTAATAACTATTGCACCCATAATTCATAATATTATTGTGTTACAGATCAATTTTAAGATCTTCCTCGCTCCATCATCTCGCCAACTCCCAACCCATCGAGGAAAACAAGGAAGAAGAAGAACCGACGTCTCTTCCGAGAATGACAAATCTGTGCAACTCCCTTCCCCGTCTCAATCAGCCAACGAATCCCGCAATTTCCCGTGCCCACAGCTTAGTCATGTCTGGAAAGATTGAGGGAGAAACGGGTCCAGTCAAATCTGCTAGATATAGACCACCAGGCTTTCAACCTGGAAAAAGCAAGCGAATCGATTCAGAAGATAAGACTACAAGTCAATCAACCCCGGTGCTAACGCAAGATCCAGCTAATCTTCGAGTAAGAGAAATAAAAAATATTAATGCCTCAGCTCAGTTTATCAGCACCAAGCAAGTTTAACGTGCATTCAATGCTATATATTATGTCAGTGTCCATTTAATCATTTAAAGGAGATACTTTCTCAAATGGCAGGATACATTATGTGTTACGAAATGTTTAAGTGTTGGCTTGCACGATTATCTTTTTCTTTTGCTATAATATTACAATGCTAATGGTATCTATAATGTAAGTTAACTTATTGTTCGTTAACTATAGTGTTCGTAGATATAACATAATACTGTGGTAAATTAATGCTCTACATTTTTCTCACAGACTCGTAGTGATTCACTCGCAAGTATTTTCCACGACTCGAAATCCCAGATTAATATACGAGGACAAGTTGAGTTCGGACTTCAATATAACTACAAACTTGCATGTCTTGAAGTCAGAGTTAAACAATGTCGCGACCTTGCAGCTGTAGATTCTAAAAGAAATCGCTCCGACCCGTAAGAAAGCCATTAAAACAATTCCAATCTTTGTAATAATACACTTCATTATCATACAAATGTCAACATTTCTTTATAGTAGGTTACATAGTGTAATTTTTATCCCAGTCAGCATGCATTTCTTATTGTTTCTTCATATCGTAGGTACGTAAAGGCTTATCTACTCCCTGACAAGTCCAAAGGTGGGAAAAGGAAAACAAAAACAAAGAAGAATACCCTCAATCCCATTTTCGAAGAGACCCTTAAGGTTAATATTACCATTCATTTGCCCAATTAATTATTAAAGCCCTATCTTATGCATTAAAGGATGAAAAAGGTTCTTAGAAAAGGCTTATTCCATGTATTTTCCATTGTTAGGAAATACTTATATGTTTATTATGTTTTCCATTTTATAGTTTCCTTTAACACTGTCTGACCTTCAGAATCGAACACTATGGCTTAGTGTTTGGCACAGTGACATTTTTGGAAAAAATGAGTTCCTAGGTGAAGTATTGGTCAGCTTAAAAGACCGTGTTTTTGATGATCCTAACGCAGAATGGTGGGATTTACAAGAAATGGTAAGTATTTAATGCAGGATTCGTGTATATTGAACAAAGTCTTTTGTTCTTGGTTGAATGAATAGTTGAGTTAGACAGTAAAAATGTTTCCTTTAATTGTTAATGTTTAATAGTCTGGTCAAATGGAGGACATGCCTCGTGGGGATGTAATAATTGCACTGAAATGGCAACCAAAGACTGAGAGTACAGGCAACTTGTCCATTCTGGTAAAAGAGGCGAAGAATTTGGTACCAGCAAAGAATGGTAGTCCGTCTACTTTTATTAAATGGTAAGTTGACTCTGCCAAATTACTAGATAAGCAATGAAAATAAGTGAGGCGAAACAGATACAAACCAAATACTACTTTTGGTATTATCCTCGTAATTTACATACCATAAGCATTCCTGTCTGTGTGTAAGTATTCTGCTATTACTCCTTATTATGTGGTATTCTGTACCAAAGAGAAGTTTAAATGAATTTATTATGAAGATACATGTAAACATTGTAATGCTACCCACACTAGTACTTCTAATGCGGAGATACCTTCCTTTTACCTACAACTACCAACTACAGCCCCTGCCACCTTCTACAATTACACACTAGAAATACAAATCTACGTGAAACATGTATTTAATTTCTTTTTACTCAACGTCTCTTTCTGTCTGACTCTAGACCTTCTTTCTGGCTTGAACTGTTTAGTTTGGTTGGAATTGTAAATTATTTCAGTTGCTATACCATACCATACCATGCCTATTACAAATTTTGGTAAGTTTTATTTCGGTATTGCACATAAATGTCTTGTCTTCTCTGTGTTCTGCTTTCTGACTGGCTCTTCGCCTTGCCTTTCATCATTTAATGGGATAACAAATTCAAACCTGTTCTTCTCTTCACTCCTTGTCTCTACTACTCTTCCTGTGTTCTCTACCACCAATAATACACTTGTACACTAATCTCAATTTAATCCCTTCTTACAAATCCTATTTATAAATACCTGCTTAATACTAAATCGTTTGCTCTGAGAAGTCTGAATAATCTTTCCCATATTACCTACCTTTAATCTCCACCGAGTCCCACTACTTCGCAACTAAATATGTAATTGTATGGTTTTATGTAATTCCATGTATCTACTGTTTACTGTACTCACTGTTTAATTTGTGTACTGTACTTGTACCGTACCTTGAGTTAAAATCAATGCAATTGCAATCTAATCATCGTTAATATTGTGGCGCATCAATTCGTTCGTAATTTCATTAATTATGTGATTAAATTCCTAATAATAACAACAATAGTGTTATTTAAATGTCGCTTTTGGTGTTTATATCATTCATTTGGGGCATAGAAGTCGAATTAACGAATTTTGATTTGGGTCTTGCAGTACAATGTTAGCAGACAAGTCGCGAAAGCAGAAAACATCAATTTGTCGTCGGACGCTTAACCCAGTATGGAATCAAACACTAACTTTTGATGAAGTTGAAGACGAAGGAATAGAAATTACCTTGTGGAACTATGATCTTCTCTCAAACCATGATTTAATTGGCACAGTTCGTCTAGATTTCGATAATCCTCTGTGGGAATCTATGATTTCTCGGCATACTTTTTGGGTGGAGGGTGGACTAAGACTTAATTAAATACAAACTCTAATAGTATAATCGAAGCAAAGAGAATATTGTACCTAAGCAAACTGAAATTAACAAATTGTTCGTATTTATGGATCAAATTATTCGTAATCTACCTAAACTGATGAACTTAAATAATTAGGGAAAACCTGAATATTACAATTTTAGTTTCTAAACACTGAATAATGTACCAATATTTTTTATGTATTTAATAGTTTTACCTTTTAAATACCAATGTGAATCAAGAGTATGTACGAATTTACTGGAATGCAACTTTTTACCCACTACAGTATAAGAGATTCGCAATTTACTACTTACATACACATACAGTTTGAGAGAAAAAGTTAATTATCATAAAACGGCATAATATAATTATGTATACCTACATTTAGTCATTTATTATTTACAAATCCCTAACATCTACCTATGTAGTATAATTATTACTATGTAGTCACTCTGTTTTCTTCTGACAAAGCTAATTGTAATTGTAATTTGGTAGGTAGGTACTACTGATATTACTTATTAGACTAACTATTAGTATAGTTACTGTAAGTTAATAGATACACAGAATTGTTTTACAGAATCAAATTCAAACTGTGTTGTTGTATTGTGCAATGTCGTTTCGTTTGTATTGATGCTCGTTGTACTGTATTGTAAAATGTAACGTAATACTTTTAAATAAATGTTTTGTATGTCTACCCAGCAAATATTGTTGACGTAGACTATAGACACAGAGACTAGACGTTTCTAATTCTTTTTTAATCTACTCTGCTATGTTTTCAGTATGCATTCGTACATACGCTCGCTACACGTGTACGTTTACGTACCAGTTAATTTTATGTCTACATTTTATTACCTACAAACCAAACCAGCCACCCTTCTATTGTTACTACAATCATCGTGTCTTCGTCGATTAAAACGTGGTTTACTACTACATCGTTAATTCTAGTTTGCCATGTTATTATTCCATTGATTTGCCATATTTGTACTTCCATTTACCTATCGATACATAACGAATACTACAACGTTAATGAAACTCTGCACAATGCATAGATTAGATCTACGCATTTCATTCAAGCCATCACTCTTACATTATCATAACATAAATATTTATTAATAACTATGCGTCAGAAGCACATAAAGTGAAGAAAGAGAGATTAGATGGTAGCTTTAGCTACATTATAGTTCAACATAACAAAGTGCATATAGTGTGTTTTTAATATAGTATTCCTCATTCGTATGACGTCGTGTGCATACTGTGTATTGCATTACAGAATACTTTTTGAAACGACTGCTGCGTCATTCTTCACATTAAAAGTAACACTATTACAATTACTACATAGGTACATTGAAAATAGAAAGAATCGATTACATTTTTACATTTACACTATTCAAAACTGAAAAGTACTATAATAATAATATAATCAAAATAAAGAATGTATCTGAATGTGAACTACAATAAGTATGTAGTACCACATTGAGTAAATAATACAGTATACTACTTACAATTAGCTACATGCGTCCATAAATCGAATGCAACGTTGTATATAAGACATAATAACCATGGTTTTCGTTGAATGTTGTATCCTTGAGTTAAGATTGTTTTGTTTTGGCACAGATTCTTTAACTCCTCTCTTATGTATTCACGGTACATAAATGTTTCAATCCTATCTGTTAACAATTGCTAACCAAACCATACCTATCTTTTCCATTATGCTACAGTCATTATCCATTTACTCTTTTATGTACCAAATCGGATCAGTCAAACCAAGTCATGCTTACTTTTAATTACTTAGCTCCCTAATATGCTATAACCATTGAGTATTAATAGTTAATAGTAATCAGTATTTTAGAAGCAATCCTACTACGACTACATGAAAGTTAGCCGACTAGTATTTCTGATTTCGCATTCTTTACTGTAATTGCCACAATACAAATTGCAGTTGGTTTTTAACGTACCATTTAGCTTGGCTCTGCTCCGTACGAATTCAACTACCCATATCCTATTTAGCGTACCGTGGACACACATGCAACTTTGTGGTTCGCCGAACCAGTGTGGTTCGCTAAAACAGCGAACCGCACCGGTTCCGAACCGAACCCGGTTCGGCTCGGTTCGATTCGCTCAATTTTTTTGGGAGGTCTGGTTCAGTTAGGTTCGCTCAAAAATTATTTTAGAACTAGTTCGGTTCGGTTCGGTTCGGTTCGCTTAAAATTTTTTTAGGGCTGGTTCGGTTCGGTTCGATTAAATTTTTTGTGGGGACTGGTTCAGTTCGGTGCGGTTGGCTAAACGAAAGTAGTAAGTGAATGTACACTTGCAAAAGTACTCACAATAGAAATGATGTGAATCTACATAGCTGAATTGGTGGGATAAAATTAATCTCATATCTGGGTTCGAAATGCGAGCTCCATGTAAAAGGTTTACCTTTGTAAGCATGGTTTAAACTAAAGTAGTACACAATTTTGTGCAGTAAAAATGTGATAGGTAACAGGAAATTAAAATACAACATTAATCAATGTTTTGTATGTATTCTAACATAGAAATATCTTTGTTTGGGGATGGGAAAATGTAAAATAACGACTTGGTGAATCAGAGTGGTTCGCCAAAGTTCCGAACCGAACCGCGAACCGAACCGGTTCGCTTGGTTCGGTTCGCTCAATATTTT
>JABJWA020000009.1:0-12711 GCA_020352615.2 Yoshiicerus persimilis
GATTTCCTACCCTTAGCTGGCAAGAGCTTATATCATTATTTATTAAGCGTTCAAATAATGAAATGTCCAAATTGTAATCCTTAGCCAACTTGTAAACATTTGTGGACGGTCGAAGTTGCTTATGGTCACCTAAATACAAGTAAGTGTACAAAGTGGAAAATCAATTTAATTAAAAATTCATTACAAGCATGCTTTTAAAGACAAACCAATGAGAATTAATTGTTGGCAGTATTTCGTGATGGATGTTACGATATGTGACTCCAAAACTTCGGCTGCTTCTTCAACGATCACTAAATATAAATGGTTAAGAGAAATAAAATATTTTCCAGGAGAATGAATGAATAGACCGTGAATAAATTGGAAATGTTACCAATCGGAGATTTCATCATTCGCAGAAGAGTATTATACTTAGCAGCACCAGTCGTAGTGAGTCCGACAAACATGGCCCTTTTTAAAAGTTGAACTTGACCTGTGAGATCAATTGCTTGTAGTTCCTTTTGCGAGCGCATAATATCTTCTTCCACGCTTACAATGTCCTTTAGGATGAGTTTCTTTGCTTCTTCGATAAAATAAAAATAAATTGCCCATCTGTCACTTAGACTAGCTTGTTCCGTTCCTTTTTCCATGTTATGAGCAGTTTTGAGCAACTCTTGGTTTACTTGTACCAGCTCCAAGCCTTCGTCGTAATACAAATTCATTAAATACTGCAGGAACCCTTGTTTGTTTTTCAAAACAGTTAAATCCCTACTCCATTTTTCGTCAATAACTTCTAATTCTTTGCGGTACTTTTGTAAAAGAGTAGATTGTTCACTGGGAGGAACTAGCGATCTGCTAAAATGCATCTCAGGATTTTCCAGAATCCTAATTAATTCATTTCTCCTGTGCATGACTTTAGATGTGTACTTATTGATGGAACCGCATGAAATAATGTACTGTAACATTTTTTCTACATTTCTCTTCACACGCGTTGTTTCCATTTCCATAAATATTTCAATTCGGTGAGCCATCAGTTCGTCCATATCATATTCCTCTTCTGCTTCGCCATCTTCATCCTTTTCCGGGTTTTCCGATTGAGAAGTGGGCACAGCAGATTGCTTGCTACTGCTTGGCTGACTCTTTGATCTTCCGTCTGATATTTTAAACCATTTTCGTAACAGAAAATAGGGAACAAAATCTCGGTCTCGTTCAAAGTCATTGCGATTTAATCCTAACCAGGTGGCTAATTTATGTGGGATTTGAAATGAAGATAAAGAATTGATTGTTCCAAACTTTCCAAAAATAATATCGCGCATATTCAGAGGGCAAACTCCCTTCAGTTCTTGGGCAACAGAAAGCTCATTGAAGTCCACAATTCCATCTAGTCTGGAAAGTCCTTTCAGTTCATCCATTAAGTTACTACGATTCTGTTGGAGATCCTGAAGTTGATGATACTTTTGACTTCTTGCTTGGGCGTACCCAGGACTGAATCGTCTGTGTTTACGAGCATCTTGCACTCGAGCTTGTATGCTGTATTTGGCCAGATTTTCTGATTTGGATCTTGATCCAATACGAATTAATTCATCTTCAGGATCGATTCCTAATTTTTCCATAACATCGATGATGCCCTCGAGAAATTGGTCAAGGGCATGGTTCGTGTAACACACTATAAGAATAGGTGATCCTGTACTGTAGATTTTTGGGTTGGTTAAAAACAATTTGGCTATTTGCAAGCCTAAGTGAACCAAAATACAGTTTACATTAGATGCCATAAATAACTGTCATGTCATAAAATATGTATTAATGACATTATTTCGGAGTTACCAATGTAGGTTTTTCCTGTCCCAGGAGGACCTTGGATAACTGACAATTCCCTAGTGACGGCTAATTGGAAAGCAGAATATTGCGAATTGTCCATTCCTAAATCAATTGCTGTTGGCCAGCTATTTAAATCTAACGGAGAAATTTCACCCTTGGAAAACATCCTTTTCTTTAATGACAAAGGCAAGCTGGATTCAAGACCTGACTTTACTGGTATTGGTAATTCCAAATTTGTATTATCGTCATCAGTATCATCAGTATCATCCACTCAGTATTATATTTAATGTTCATCAATTTCATCCATCCATTCATCACTGCTACCAAAGCTTGATTCCTTCTTCGTTATCCTGTGCCGCCTTGTGGATGGAATTCTTCTTCTTTGAATTTCTCTAAATGCCCCTTTTATAACATCGCAAACGGAAAGTCAAAACAAAAATGTTCGGTTTCGTCGAGGGGCAAGGGATGGGAGGGGGCCCCCCTTTTTTGAGACCTTCTTTCCGATATTGCCCGTTCAACGACTGTATTTTTTCATGGGGTAAGTATCCCGCTCTATCTCTTTTAATGCCGTGCAGCGTGTGCCTATAAACGAAGATATTAATTCTCAACATAATTTTCCATTGCGCATTTCCCCACAACCACACTAAGTTGCACAAAGTTTATGACCTATATGCTTCAAAATAAATAAACTTCACATTCCATGCATTAGGGTAGGGAGAAGTTGGCAAATCCAATATCAGGTTTAGCACCCTCCCAAATTACATCAACGAAACCTCGTTTGAGATCTTCTAAGCGGCGGAATACAACTGTAGCTAAATACAAACTTTGGAAGTCATCTGAAGTTAGACAGAGTAGAGATCCAGTGAGTAACCTAAAAATAATAAAACCCACATGAATACCACCAAAACTTGCCTAAATATGCAAAAGCTAAATTGGAAAAGATATTGAATAGAGTTTTTTGGAGTTAATCCATCCCCTGCACATATCACACATGAAGTACTAAACATATTTACCATGTTTAATAGTTTTACCTTTTAGATTTCTCCCAGTTTACTTTTTTGAATTGCTGTGTAGCGAAATTTAGGGAATAAACAGTCATGTCTCCATCTAATTTAACTTTTCTAATTTGCACATCTCTGTAAACACGAACCGTTCCGAAAGGCATCCTTTTTCTTTTAGAAGAGTATTCGTGCCTGGAGGATGGAGGATAAATGGCAGTTAAAAAATGGTAAAGAATGTATAGCCAAATCTAGGAATTAAACTAACCTGAATTTTAGGTAATCTTGAATTCCTTCCCGTAAAGGAGCCATAAAATCTTCACGTAAAAGACGGAACTGTACGTCTAAGTAAACGTCAGCGGAAGGGTAACTTCCTTTTTCAATACTTGGTCGGAGAAATGGAAGTTCCTCACTTCTTAATTCCTCTTTTGTAGGGGCAACAGGAAGTGTTCTGAAATCCTCGGGAGGATTATCCATGTACAACCGTTCTGTTTCTCCCTTTGAGAAGGCCTTCCTAGTTGATGGTCGGCTCTGGAAACCTTCGTCTCTCAATTGTTTGTCTTTATTTGCACGGATGCTTTCCTGTAGCCTGCTTTCGAGTGTTGTAAAATTCGATTCCAATTTTAAAAATGATGCTTGGATATCTCCTTCTGGAGTTTTCTCTCGCAGCATTTTCAATACCAGTTTAGCTGCTGTAATATTTCCAGGTAATAGGTCTATTGCCAATGTTGGCATGATTTTCGAAACTTCATCATAAAAGGAAAGCAAGTTTCCAAATACTTTGATTGGTGATTTATCCACATCCTCCTTCTTTGCACCGACGCTTCTATAAAATTGACAGAATTAAATTACTCGAAATACATATACATACTTTACAAATTACATTTAACAATTAAGACATACATTTTTGTATGTAGAGCAATGGAATCTTCCTGCATTATTCTGTATGTTAGATCCCACAATTGTTTCATAAATTCTGGAGTACAAACTTTCGCCAACAAAGGATTTCTCATTGGTTTCAGATTTAAGTCGTCACTGCAAAGTTTGTCAGATATAATCTGGGTAAGCAAAATTAGCAAATCTGTTCGAATGTCGGCTTGAGAAACAAGCTGTGCAAACTCTGATGAGGTGCGGTTTAGCTCAACAACAGCAGCGTCCGGGTCTTTTTGCAATATGTCCAACAGTTTTCTGAATCCCAACTCTTTCTGTTATGGCATTACAATTACAATAAATAAAATATAAAATGCAGTTTATACTATATAAACCTCTATCTCTAATCTGCAACAATTAATAATGCATTGTATATCTGCGTATTAGCAAAAGAACGGTAATATTTAGAAGATTGAGTGAAGAACTGGATATTTTGGGTTTGGAAAAGTCTACTTACTTGACAAAATTGTGCTGCAAATTTCGGTTAGAAGGTCTTTGTCCCCCGTCACTATTTCTGTCATTGTCATTAGGTTGAAGCCTGCCAAATCTTCGCGCAGAGACCATTCCACCTCCAGCTCCACCACCTCTATTTTGGTTATCTCTTCCCCGAAAGTTGCCGCTTCCATTAAGAATGCCTCTTCCTCGAGGGTTGCTACCTCTCCCCCTGGGGGGTCGACCACTCATTGCTTATCCTGGAAGGATCTGAAATATACCAAAATTTTGCTTCAAAATTGAACTGAAAGCTTGAAGTTTTATTGTATTTAGTAAGGACATTATGAAGAGTTCGCAGAAATTTCGTTTGACTTTTGTGTACCCGTAAACAATAGGTGGAAAGAAAAACCCTAAATCATGTTCCAAGAATTGTTTGTTACCTTCTAATTAAATAAATAATTTGGTGTAACATATAAGTGAACAAAGTGTTACGTATTTCGGTCAAAATGCTTCAAAATCCAATCTTTATTTTATTTTTCTAACACTATCCGTTTCCACAATTCTACGCCAACATAACACTTAACGCTTAACACTTAAATAATGCCAATACATTTTCCGGCCCAGAATTAATATTCCCATCGGCAAAAAACTTGATTTACTTTGAATGTATGCAACAGTTAAACAGGCATAGAGGCATAATATCGGCGTAAGTCACACGCTTCTATACTAGTTGCACTAACTTTTGTCACCTTTATTACCAAAAATCCTAATGGTCAATCGAATTTGATCTAATTCACCTGTTGATCATACACCTACACAGGGAACACACATGAAGCGATATCAACTTTATTTACCTTTGACACAAATCTTAGTTGCTCAACTCTTATTTCCACAAGTTCCACAGTTTACTTTTCTGCGGTAATTAACGTTGACGGATTTTTGTAATTGCTGGTGTTGATATTAGAAGTCGACTGGACACTGGACACCTACTCTAAGCACTTTTAACTAGCAATTTCATGATAGTGTAGCAAGTAGCAAATGCAGGACTAGTCGATATTATATAGGTATCTGTGTACTTGGTCTGCTATGCTAACAAACAACAACTGAAAGCCAACTACAGTACAACCAGTACGATTGCGAAGCAAAGAGATGATGAGAAAGCAATCAAGCAATGCAGCATGCCTGTGAGATCATGAGAATATGAATCATGCTCTCTTATGAATACTCGCGAATGAAATACATGCACCGATGTGCACCGTAAAACTTGTTTTTGCTACTTCTGCAGTTGTAGTACTGTATAAAGTTAGAGAGGAGAGAAAACAATTGTTTAAGAACCCCTTTATTTAACGAAGTTGATACGTTGCATAAAGTAATAATTATATAGCTTTCTAGAATTCTAGGTATGATAAATATTTTTTTATGGAACTGAAGAAAGATTTTTCCACACAATTTTGTTCAAAAATTTTAACTATTCAATTGAATACTAATATGCAGGGAACAATTTTATTCCATATACCTAAAATACCTATCTTGCATAAAATGTCTTTTTTAAATCAGTAACGAAAGACAAGCAAACGACACCCTAATTTTATTACACCCATATCAAAGACGAGACTATGATTGAGGATACAAAGTTCAAAAGTTAGAAGAATAACAAACATGGAAAATTCCTCGAAGGGAATCAGGATTTAATATTTCTTCAGCCGTGATGAAAATTCACTTTGCAGTTAAAAATTATTAATTTTTGGTATAGCTATGGCATGCGGCATGCGGCCATAATTTAAAAAAGGCACAAAAATAATATCTTGTCCCATAAATTATAACTCAAAATGACTTAAATTTATTAAAACTTCAACATTTGCCAATTTAAATTCACCAACAACAACCTACCATAATTTCAATGTCCTTTAATTACCATAATTTCATTCATAATTTCACAATCATTTATGCAAATTGAAAACCTCAAACAAGTAGAAATTTCCTGGGTAAACTCAACTCAGTCTCAAACGATTGATATGATACCAAATAATTGGGATCAAACAGGTCGTTAATTAACCCAAATTGTGCGTATTATGAAATCCTAATCCCTAAAGGGACCTTAATATGTATAAGAGGAGAAGCTGGACCAGCGCCTTTTTTCCATTTTAGTAATTTTAAAGTAATAAAATACTCAAATATTAGCAAAGCACAAAATATTTTTCATAAAGTACACAACTTGTCCCATACGTTTCTTTAAGACATAAAATGTTCACTTCACTGGTGACCATAATTTACTTTTTTAAGACTGAACATAGCATGTAAATATTATCTACTGCTAATAATATACTGAAACTACATCTTAAAATGTTGTCAGTTAGCATCAAAACAAAAAATTTTAACTTGAGTCAGCAAGTCAGCAATCAAATTATGATGAGGTTGCTTGTTATCAATAAGTACTCTACTCACCAGACGCAGACATTCAGACATACCTACATTATGTATAATAGATTGGTAAAAATAATGTGTAGACGTGGACAGTATAAACGTATCAAGAACCAGCTACAAAATGTAGTCAATTAATATTGTTTTGCTTCAATGTTTTGTAGTGTAGTGTGCACCTAAATAATTTTTATCTAATCCGACGGAAATGCCATTCATGCCCTTATGATTGTTATGATTGGGATGAACCATTTACTCAAAATCCTTATTTATTTTTAGGCAGAATAAACCAATGTAGCACTGTGGCAGCCAAGTATCGTCCGCAATATAGGTGGAATAGTGATATTTCAGTGATTTGAATATGTAAATTATACAGTCGCAGAACATACGGTGCGATTCAATTTAGAGAACTGAAATTCCGATATAAAATTCAAAATATAAATAAGGAAACTGCTCTAGTAGGCCAGTTTGTTGGAATACTTATCAAAATAAATATTTCTGTCCAAACCAGAGGTCAAAAGATCGATGGGAGATATGCACGTAGTGGTGGGGAATCTTTAACTTGCTCTGTGGCATGTGGGTTACGGTTAATTTTTGTAGAATATTGAGAATAAGTTACTGAGTTCTGGAGCATGTGCGTTGTATGTTGTATGCAGTTTCAAAACCTACATACACAAACACGTCTATTAATATATGCCACTGTAGGTTCTATGTTTACAACTCTAATTTTTGAACCGGTTGACTGATTGAACCCATCTTCAAATTTGATCTTACAGTGAACCTTAGATCGATGTGTTCTAAGTTTGCAGTCATTGTGTCCAAATGTTTCGAGTTATCGAACAGTCGGACGGATTCAAAGGCATTCTCATAAAGTATCTGACGATACTTAATAATATTACTTGCATAAAATATGCTTATCATGCACAAATGTTCATCAACGCTACGCTTTTAGAAATGCCTAACTTTGTGTGTTGAGAATTTGGAGACTGCATTCTCTAAATTATTAATGTGCAACAAACTAACAGTAAATCAATAAAAATAACATCCCATAAATTGCATTTACCTACCTGCATTTATGCAATGAAAAATCAATGTATGTATACCTACACCTAGCAGGTACACGAATAAATAACAGTTAATAATCTCACCGATGCAGAAAAATGTAATTAAAATATTTTTTAAAGAAATCTTTGAAAAAACATAAGTAAATCACTTGTAAGATAAAAGGCTTTGTCTTTGAAAAATATTTGTTTGGAGAAAACTAATAAAAATGAAGAATGCATATTTAATGAATTATATCATAAAAAATCGTCATTCTTTGTGACACCGGACGCCTGCTTGCTCTTGCATGCATCCCATCAAGACCATGAATGCGAAATTATAATTTTGGTTTACAAAACCAAATGGAGTTTTATACGAAAACTTATTTTGCTATTGGCAATGTCCATGCCTTCCGATACCTTTATCATCTTAATTAAGCCTTATTTAAATTGTATAAGCAACAAAAATGTTTGCGAAATTGAAAATGCTGTGGTCAATCCCAACTTTAGAAAGTGAACTTTAAAGTATTTAAATAAATGGTGATAGTAAAGTTTCATGACATTACCTTTTGCTATTTATCCAATGTTTAGTTTTGGTTTCTTTGATGAGCATTGTTATTTGCAGTGACATGTCATGTCATACGATAAAGTAGTTAATATTAAGGTGGTGTGAGGGGTTTTAAAATCCCTGATTAGGGGAAAATAGCTAAACGGAGGGTTTTGGGGTAGACATTTTTGAAATCGCCGCTTATATTTCTAGCGGCTATGAGGGCTTGGTTTTCAAAAATGTTTTTAAGGGGGAAATATTTGGAGTTCTTGGTAGTGTGGGAAATACATTGAAAATGTGTATTTCTATTTTTCTTACATAGTTGCAAAACTGAAATTCAAGAAAAGCAGCCTCATAACCACTGCTAAATTTTTTTCTCTTTTTTTGATATTTTTTTGAAACGTGTACGTTACTTCAAAATCCCAAAATCATATCTTTCCGAAAACGTCGGCAAATTTCATGTGAAGGAGCTTGTCATAGAGTAAAATATATGGCAATGTGATAAAACCTTCAACGGAGTAAATATGTACAGAATCGAGTGGAGTTTTACATAGAAGATAATACTCTATGGTTGAGGGAAGCGCGTGCAGGAGTGAGTCTCAAATGGGAAAACAGAGACAAACTGCATTTCAGAGCTCCTTGTGGGTCTATTCCACTACTTTTTGAAATACACCATTTCCCCCTTGCACTGACATCATCAAAATTCAAGTGTAAACCCCTCCTTAATGGTCCTCATTTATTTTTCCATTGAAATTATCATTCACGCCGGGGTGTTTTGAGCCCAATGAAGAGTTTCCATCATAGTTGGACCGCGAAATTTAGTTGTGAAGTTCATAATTTCAAATGAATACAATAATAATATTATTAATTTTTAAGAAAATATCAGCAATTTAAAGAAATTTCCACATTTTGGTTGGCCAATTGTAAAAAATGGCGATAGACTGTTGGAAATGTTTAATTTGTGGCAGAAAGGCCGGTTTTGACAACAAAAGTAGGGTAACACCAAGTAATAACACCAAGTACGAAAATATTTTTGGTTTGTGGAAAAATGAGTGTGCCGAAACAATGGGTGATATTTTATTTGGCTGCAAAACTCATTTACTTACTACCTATTTTAAAACGTCAGGCTACTGCAAATCTTGTCAGCAAATTGTTCGTGATGTCAATTTCACATACAGACAAATGTTATCTTTCCAAATGACATTAAAAGAATTAACAAAAATTATTCTAAAACGAATGAATATTAATTATTTAAGAATTAAAGAAACGCCTGGAGAAAGTTTCGTTAAGAATAATATTTCGATTGTGGCCGAAAAATTTCAAGGTCAACATGATGTGAATGTCAATTTTGACGAATACTCGCATCACGAAGTAGTTCAAATGATACACACGGGTAAGGAAACAAATATATACAATTTACATGTAAAAGTGTTATCCTGTGGTAATAATTATAATATTTTCTTAATTATTACAGTTGCCTCAAAGTTCGCCTCTGAAAGGCCACAGGAAGAAGAAAATTTGGGTGATAAGAGTTTGGATAAATTTACAACTGACGATGACAGTGAATGCAGTAACTTTCCAATAAAGCAAGAGTTAATTAAAGTGGAAGTAGATGTTGGAAAAGATCTTAGTGACCTGGATGACCCTGATTTTATTCCAGGTACATACATATATCATTAGTTATGTGATTTTCTAGACCAAAGGCTAGACTTACATTTCATTGCATGAAGTTGAATAGTCATTTTGATTTTGAGTATCTGTCCGTAATTGTCTCCTCCTGCAGGTAAAACTCATTTGCTTGGGGGCTTAAATTTTAGTACCTTGTAAAAGAGTATTGCAAAAAAGACTATTCGCATTCTGTAACTCTTTCACACTTGTTGTAATTTCGGTTGTAAATTTCAGTTGGAAAACTGCATTGTGACCATTCTTTGAAATAATATACTTACAAAAGTCACGGCGGGGGAATAGTTAAAATACGTTTTTATAGCGTATTTATTTACACAAAATTGCAATTTATTTATGGTTTTGTGTAAAAATAGATTGGCAGATGGACTCAGAAACTTATTCTGAGAAAAAAACTAAGAGATTGAAGAAACTAAATGGCAAGCAGAATATTCTGAAGACCCGTAAATCAAGCAAAGTCAAACTATTAAGGACAAAGAAAAAATCCCAGAGTTGGTCTATAAAATTAGCAAAACTGCGAACAAAACAAAACCAAAGAATTGGCGAAGTAGTTAAGAAAAAGCAGGGGCGACCTCGAAAATATGAAAAGGATGAGTCGAAACAAAAGATA
Organism: Yoshiicerus persimilis; assembly: GCA_020352615.2. Taxonomy (NCBI): domain Eukaryota; kingdom Metazoa; phylum Arthropoda; class Collembola; order Entomobryomorpha; family Tomoceridae; genus Yoshiicerus; species Yoshiicerus persimilis. The sequence goes on from JABJWA020000009.1 coordinate 10,453, forward strand.
CTTACTGTTCGGTGCACTCATGAACATTGCACAGAAATGTTTTCAACCGACGAAAAAATGAAAGTCCATGTTCGAGGTTTTCATGAAGGTGCTGTTGATATAAAATGTTTGACTCTCATATATTTGATATAATTGTGGTATTTTACGTAGTAATATAATTTACACAGGTGTAGAGAAGCCATACGAATGTTCTCATAGTCACTGCTCAGAATCTTTTGCAAAGTGGAAGCAACTAGTAAGACATGTGAGGGAAGTGCACGACAAAAGAAAACGAAAATCTATTACATGCAAGTTTTGTGGAAAGGGTTATGAAACTGAAGAAGAGATGAATATTCACTATTCAGGGGCCCATCAAGGCTCAAATCCTTTTGGATGTGCGTTTTGTCCAGAAGTTTTCAGTAATTCCGTTCATTTGAAAATGCACGTGAAAAAAATTCATCCCGAACCGGAGGATTTAATGAGACCACATTGCAAAATTTGTAATAAGTATTTTAGCAACCAAAATAATTACAACATGCATCAAAAATGGCTACATAGCAATCCGGATTTAGTTCCAACATGTTTAGAATGTAACCGTCAATTTCTTCAAGAGGAGCCATGAAGAAGCATTTTAAAAGATATCATAACCAAGAAGACAATTACACCTGTGAAACCTGTGGCAAAGGGTTTAGTTATTTGGGTGATCTGAACGGTCACATTAAACTTCATGACGAAAGCAATAAAAAGTACGCTTGTAAAATTGTGACAAAAGGTTTGCCAGTGGCGAAACTTGCAAATTGCATGAAGTCACGCACACAGGTAAATATGCAACAAATAAATTTACATGAGTTTAAATTGTTATCCTGTGGTGACAATTAAAAATATTTAATTTTTACAGATATAAAAGAATTCATTTGTCAATTTTGTGGCAAAGCTTTCAGTCGAAAGGGCAATCTTACAGTACACATCAAGTTACATTCCAAAGAAGGTGATACACCAATCAAATTCAGAAAAACAAAACAGCAATCGAATCCTAATATAACGTTTTCTAATTTCTTAATACAAGATTTTTAAAATGGAAAATTGCCGATTTTGCTTCGAGTTTCTAAATGAGTTTTCAAAACGAATTTAAATTATTTAATGAATGACAAATTTTATTAACACCGAAAACTCTAAAATAAAATGTCCTTTGCCCTCAAAAATATTGGGTTTCATTTTTTTAATTCATGCTATTGTTTTATCTGTATTGCATTTTTAATCAGATATTACATTTCAGGGAAGCTGATTTTTAAGTAAACCATTAGGATAGTAATAAATAAGTTGTTCCCTGTAATTTTGAAAGCCATCTCTACCACAAACATGGTATATGCCATATTGTTAGATGAATTCTACTTTTTGGAATAACTAGTTACTTCGTTGTGTACTGAAATGGAATTGATGTACAGTTTGGAAAAACACAAAAACATTTTTGACTAGTATATAAACAAAACACCGACAAATTCTACTTCTCTGTCAACGAAAATTCCTAAATCCTCCATTTTTATTGATTAAGTTAGAACTTTTAAAGTTGGAACATCTATTTTAATTTAATATATATTGTTGGTTTTATTTGTCACAAAAGTAAGTCAGTTTTCACATTACAGAAAGTTAGGGAACTACTGAGAACTATGCAGAGACAGTCACATCTTGTAAGTTGCAATTTAGTAATTGTACTACTAGATATTTATCAACGGGAAAGGGGCGACGGCAAGTGGAATAACACTTTCGAGTGGAGCATTGTCAATTTTACACGAAACTTACGAAAGCACGAAAGACGGTGAGAAATAACATCGCCAGTGTTTGTAGGGAAATCCTCAGAACTACCGATAGTTTCTGGCGGATAGAAGTAAGGCCAAGGAAAAAGATGAAGACACAAAGGAAAAACACTTGAATGTAAGTCTAAAATTGGTCAAAGATCTAAATGGGCACAATCGCAATCCTGTCGTAAAATCGGGGTTCAAATCTACCTGCTGGACGAAAGGCAAAGAGTGGTATCTGGAATTGATGATGAGAGAGAAAAGAAATTCGGAGGTTATTATGCTGGTTACAGATATAAAATGGTAGCCATTCGAGTTGTTCATCCCCAGCAATCACTTCTTGGATGACGATATCCTACGTGTCCAAGTAAAGCTCTGGATCAGCAGTGACGAAACGAATAAGCTGCTTCCACACAGCAGAAACAAGATCAACTGCACAAAGATTTCAGCAAATTGTTCGCGGTGTCTTCTACATTCTCAGATG
>JABJWA020000009.1:12811-57742 GCA_020352615.2 Yoshiicerus persimilis
TAAGTGGTAATTATTGTAATTTGACTGGGAAGGTAACCTTGAAGAATTAAGTAACGACAAAGTTTCACCAAAAATGTTGCTTCGTGGACATTCGATTTAGTTGCGGAATCATCATCCTACAAGATTAGAATAGTGGTTATTTTTACAAAGTTAATGGTTATATAATCATTAATAATGTCATTAATGTTTATAATATCTTTCTAGGAATAAATCTTACTAACCAAATTTTCTGGTTCTGTGTGGTTAATAAAATACAATGTTTTTGTTACACCAGGAATTCGCGGATATTCAGAAACACATGGATGATTTTCAAGATCCGTATATATCGTAGGAACGAGAAGTTTACAAATATTTGGTCTCATTCTATGTTGGACCTACCAATATCAATAGCAAAAACTATTGTTAGTTTTTGCTTTTTGAAAATGAACTAAAAAATTAACATGGATTTCCTACCCTTAGCTGGCAAGAGCTTATATCATTATTTATTAAGCGTTCAAATAATGAAATGTCCAAATTGTAATCCTTAGCCAACTTGTAAACATTTGTGGACGGTCGAAGTTGCTTATGGTCACCTAAATACAAGAAAGTGTACAAAGTGGAGGATCAAATTAATCAAAAATTAATTACAAGCATGCTTTTAAAGACAAACCAATGAGAATTAATTGTTGGCAGTATTTCGTGATGGATGTTACGATATGTGACTCCAAAACTTCGGCTGCTTCTTCAACGATCACTAAATATAAATGGTTATGAGAAATAAAATATTTTCCAAGTGAATGAATGAATAAACCGTGAATAAATTGGAAATGTTACCAATCGGAGATTTCATCATTCGCAAAAGAGTGTTATACTTAGCAGCACCAGTCGTGGTGAGTCCGACAAACATGGCCCTTTTTAAGAGTTGAACTTGGCCTGTGAGATCAATTGCTTGCAGCTCCTTTTGCGAGCGCATAATATCATCTTCCACTTGTACAATGTCCTTTAAGATGAGTTTCTTTGCTTCTTCGATAAAATAGAAATAAATTGCCCATCTGTCACTTAGACTAGCTTGTTCCGTTCCTTTTTCCATGTTATGAGCAGTTTTGAGCAACTCTTGGTTTACTTGTACCAGCTCCAAGCCTTCGTCGTAATACAAATTCATTAAATACTGCAGGAACCCTTGTTTGTTTTTCAAAACAGTTAAATCCCTACTCTTTTTTTCGTCAATAACTTCTAATTCTTTGCGGTACTTCTGCAAAAGAGTAGGTTGTTCACTGGGATGAACTAGCGATCTGCTAAAATGCATCTCCGGATTTCCCAAAATTCTAATTAATTCATTTCTCCTGTGCATGACTTTAGATGTGTACTTATTGATGGAACCACATGAAATAATGTACTGTAACATTTTTTCTACATTTCTCTTCACACGCGTCGTTTCCATTTCCATAAATATTTCAATTCGGTGAGCCATCAATTCGTCCATATCATATTCCTCCTCTGCTTCGCCTTCTTCGTCCTTTTCCGGGTCTTCCGATTGAGAAGTGGGCACAGCAGATTGTTTGCTACTACTGCTTGGCTGACTCTTTGATCTTCCGTCTGATATTTTAAACCATTTTCGTAACAGAAAATAGGGAACAAAATCTCGGTCTCGTTCAAAGTCATTGCGATTTAGTCCTAACCAGGTGGCTAATTTATGTGGGATTTGAAATGAAAATGAAGAATTGATTGCTCCAAACTTTCCAAAAATAATATCCCGCATATTCAGAGGGCAAATTCCTTTCAGTTGTTGGGCAACAGAAAGCTCATTGAAGTCCACAATTCCATCTAGTCTGGAAAGTCCTTTCAATTCATCCATTAAATTGCTACGATTCTGTTGGAAATCCTGAAGTTGATGGTACTTTTGACTTCTTGCTTGGGCATACCCAGGACTGAATCGTCTATGTTTACGAGCATCTTGCACTCGAGCTTGTATGCTGTACTTGGCCAGATTTTCAGATTTGGATCTTGATCCAATACGAATTAATTCATCTTCAGGATCGATTCCTAATTTTTCCATAACATCGATGATTCCCTCCAGGAATTGGTCAAGGGCATGGTTCGTGTAACACACTATAAGAATAGGTGATCCTGTACTGTAGATTTTTGGGTTGGTTAAAAACAATTTGGCTATTTGCAACCCTAAGTGAAACAAAATACAGTGTACATTAGATGTCATAAATAACTGTCATGTCATAAAAGATGTATTTATCACATTATTTCGGAGTTACCAATGTAGGTTTTTCCTGTCCCAGGAGGACCTTGGATAACTGACAATTCTCTAGTGACGGCTAATTGGAAAGCAGAATATTGTGAATTGTCCATTCCTAAATCACTTGCTGTTGGCCAGCTATTTAAATCTAACGGAGAAATTTCACCCTTGGAAAACATTCTTTTCTTTAACGACAAAGGCAAGCTGGATTCAAGACCTGACTTTACTGGCATTGGTAATTCCAAGTTTGTATTATCGTCATCAGTATCAGTATCATCATCAGTATCAGTATCATCATCATCATCATCATCACTGTCCAAGCTGGATTCTTCTTCTTCGTCCTGTGCCTCTTGTGATGGAATGAATTTCTCTAATGCTCCTTTATACATGGCACCGAAGTCAAACAAATGTTCGGTTTCGTCGAGGAACGATGGAGGGGAGACTTCTTCAGTATTGCCGTCAACGATGTATTTTTTCATTGGGTAATTATCCAGCTCTATCTCTTTTAGTGCTGCAAGAGTGTGTCTATAAAAGATATTAATCTTAAATAAATTTTCCATTGCATTTCCACAAAATAAGTTTGAAAAGTTTATGACCTATATGCTTCATAATAAACTTCGCATTCCATCATTAGGTAGGAAGTTGGTAATCCAATATCAGGTTTAGCACCCTCCCAAATTACATCAACGAAACCTCGTTTGAGATCTTCTAAGCGGCGGAATACAACTGTAGCTAAATACAAACTTTGGAAGTCATCTGAAGTTAGACAGAGCAGAGATCCAGTGAGTAACCTAAAAATAATAAAACCCTCATGAATACCACCAAAGCTTGCCCAAATATGCAAAAACTAAATTGGAAAAGATATTGAATAGAGTTTTTTGGAGTCAATCCATCCCCAGCACATGTCACACATGAAATACAAAACTTATTTCTCATGTTTCATATTTTTACCTTTTAGATTTCTCCCAGTTTAGTTTCTTGAATTGCTGTGTAGCAAAACTTAGGGAATAAACAGTCATGTCTCCATCTAATTTAACTTTTCTAATTTGCACATCTCTGTAAACACGAACCGTTCCGAAAGGCATCCTTTTTCTTTTAGAAGAGTATTCGTGTCTGGAGGATGGAGGATAAATGTCAGTTTAAAAATTGTAAAGAATGCATGGCCAACTCTAGGAATTAAACTAACCTGAATTTTAGGTAATCTTGAATTCCTTCCCGTAAAGGAGCCATAAAATCTTCACGTAGAAGGCGGAACTGTACGTCTAAGTAAACGTCAGCGGAAGGGTAGCTTCCTTTTTCAATACTTGGTCGGAGAAATGGAAGTTCCTCACTTCTTAATTCCTCCTTTGTAGGGGCAACAGGAAGTGTTCTGAAATCTTCGGGAGGATTATCCATGTACAACCGTTCTGTTTCTCCCTTTGAGAAGGCTTTCCTAGTTGATGGTCGGCTCTGGAAACCTTCGTCTCTCAATTGTTTGTCTTTATTTGCACGGATGCTTTCCTGTAGCCTGCTTTCGAGAGTTGTAAAATTCGATTCCAATTTTAAAAATGATGCTTGGATATCCCCTTCTTGAGTTTTCTCTCGCAGCATTTTTAATACCAGTTTAGCTGCTGTAATATTTCCAGGTAATAGGTCTATTGCCAATGTTGGCATGATTTTCGAAACCTCATCATAAAAGGAAAACAAGTTTCCAAATACTTTGATTGGTGATTTATCCACATCGTCCTTCTTTGCACCGACGCTTCTATAAAATTGACAGAATTACTCAAAATACATTTACATACTTTACAAATTACATTTAAACAAGACATACATATTTGTATGGAGAGCAATGGAATCTTCCTGCATTATTCTGTATGTTAGATCCCACAATTGTTTCATAAATTCTGGAGTGCAAACTTTCGCCAACAAAGGATTTCTCATTGGTTTCAGATTTAAGTCGTCACTGCAAAGTTTGTCAGATATAATCTGGGTAAGCAAAATAAGCAAATCTGTTCGAATGTCGGCTTGAGAAACAAGCTGTGCAAACTCTGATGAGGTGCGGTTTAGCTCAACAACAGCAGCGTCCGGGTCTTTTTGCAATATGTCCAACAGTTTTCTGAATCCCAACTCTTTCCTGTTATGGTATTACAATTACAATAATTAAAATACAAAATGCAGACAATTTATACTATACCTCGGCTATCTCTAATCTGCAACAATTAATAATGCATTGTATATCTGCGTATTAGCAAAAGAACTGTAATGTTTAGAAGATTGAGTGTAGAACTGGATACTTTAAGTTTGGAAAAGTCTACTTACTTGACAAAATTGTGCTGCAAATTTCGGTTAGAAGGTCTTTGTCCCCCGTCACTATCTCTGTCATTAGCTTGAAGCCTGCCAATTCTTCGCACAGAAACCATTCCACCTCCAGCTCCACCACCTCCATTTAGGTTACCTCTTCCCCGAAAGTTGCCGCTTCCATTAAGAATGCCTCTTCCTCGAGGGTTGCTTCCTCTCCCCCTGGGGGGTCGACCACTCATTGCTTATCCTGGTAGGATCTGAAATATACCAAAATTTTGCTTCAAAACTGAACAGAAAGCTTGAAGTATTGTACACCGTGGTCCATAACTAAGGTGTATAGCTGTTCCGGAAGAACTGGAAGTAGCACAACAAAACTGTTTACACCATTTGAAAGCCAGTGCAAAGTTACATTGAAATCTCTAATTTGATTAAAATCGGTTGAAGGTAAGTGGGTCAAATAATTCGGTGAAAAGAAAAAGTACAAAAATATGCCCGGTTTTCGGGGATGCGAATTTTTCCCGGCCGAAAAAATTATTTTTTTGAAATAATATTTTCACAGCTGCAATCCATGTTGTATGAGTGATTTTTCCTGAATTTTTCATAATAATCGAACAAGGTTGAATTTTCAACTTTTTTGGAATTTGCATTAAGATTTATGAGATTTCCATAAAATTCCAAAAAAGTTGAAAATTCAACCTTGTTCGATTATTATGAAAAATTCAGGAAAAATCACTCATACAACATGGATTGCAGCTGTGAAAATATTATTTCAAAAAATTAATTTTTTCGGCCGGGAAGAAATTCGAATCCCCGAAAACCGGGCATATTTTTGTACTTTTTCTTTTCACCGAATTATTTGACCCACTTACCTTCAACCGATTTTAATCAAATTAGAGATTTCAATGTAACTTTGCACTGGCTTTCGAATGGTGTAAACAGTTTTGTTGTGCTACTTCCAGTTCTTTCGGAACAGCTATACACCTTAGTTATGGACCACGCTGTATTTAGTAAGGATGAAGAGTTTGCAGAAATTTCGTTTGACTTTTGTGTGCACTCAAACATTAGGTGGAAAGAAAAACCCTAAATAATGTTCCAAGAATTGTTTGTTACCTTCTAATTAAATAACTTGGTGTAACATATAAGTGAAGAAAGTGTCACGTATTTCTCTCAAAATGCTTCAAAATCCAATCTTTATTTTATTTTTGTAACACTATCCGTTTCCACAATTCTACGCCAACATAGCAAGCTTAACGCTTAACGCTTAAATGTCAATGCATTTTCCGGCCCAGAATTAATATTCCCATCGGCAAAAAACTAGATTTACTTTTGAATGTATGCAACAGTTAAACAGGCATATATCGGCGTAACTGGCGTAAGTCATATTCTTCTATCCTCGTTAGCCTAACTTTTGTCACTTTTATTACCAAAAATCCTTATGGTCAATCGAATTTGATCTAATTCACCTGTTGATCATACACACACAGGGAACACACATGAAGCGATATCAACTTTATTTACCTTTGACACAAATCTTTGTTGCTCAACTCTTATTTCCACAAGTTCCACAGTGAAGTGAGAGCTCTCAGAGCTGAATTGTAATGCAAACGATGAAGAACAATCCTACAATCGTACAATCTGATCGTACAAACTGTTAGACAAAACAATTTTTTTACAATTACTTTTCTGCGGTAATTAACGTTGACGGATTTTTGTAATTGCTGGTGTTGATATTAGAAGTCGACTGGACACTGGACACTTACTCTAGGCAGGTATAACTAGCAATTTCACGATAGTGCAGCAAATGAAGGACTAGGCAATATATTAGGTATCTGTGTACTTGGTCTGCTGTGGTAACAAACAACTTAACTGAAAGTCAACTACAGTCAGTACGATTGCGAAGCGAAGAGATGATGAGAAAGCAGTCAAGCAATGCAGCATGCCGCATGCCTGTGAGATCATGAGAATATGAATCATGCTCTCATGAATACTCGCGAATGAAATACATGCACCGTAAAACTTGTTTTTGCTACTTGTGCAGTACTGTATAAAGTTAGAGAGGAGAGAAAGAAAGAACCCCTTTATTTAACGAAGTTGCTAGTTATGTAATAATTATAGCTTTCTAGAATTCTAGGTATGATAAAGATTTGTTTATAGAACTTGAGAAAGATTTTTCCACACAACTTTGTTGAAAAATTTTAACTATTCAATTAAATACTAACATGTAGGTAACAATTTTATTCCATATACCTAAAATACCTATGTTGCATAAAATGTCTTTTTTAAATCAGTAACGAAAGACAAGCAAACGACACTTTCATTTTATTACACCAATATCCAGGACGAGACTATATAATTGAGGATACAAAGTTCAAAAGTTCGAAGAATAACAAACATGGAAAATTCCTCGAAGGGAATCAGGATTTAATATTTCTCCAGCCGTGATGAAAATTCACTTTGCCATTAAAAATTATTCACTTTTGGTATAGCTATTGCATGCGGCCATAATTTAAAAAAGGCACAAAAATAATATCTAGTCCCATAAATTATAACTCAAAATGCCTTAAATTTATTAAAACTTCAACATTTGCCATCATTTAAATTCACCAACAACAACCTACCATAATGATAATTTCAACGTCCTTTACCATAATTTCGTTCATAATTTCACAATCATTTATGCAAATTGAAAACCTCAATAAAGTAGAATTTTCCTCGGGTAAACCCAACTCAGTCTCAAACGATTGAAATGATACCAAATAGTTGGGATCAAACAGGCCTTTAATTAACCCGAATTGTGCGTTTTATGAAATCCGAATCCCTAAAGTGACCTTATAATATAGAGGAGAAGCTGGACCAGCGCCTTTTTCCATTTTAGTAATCTAATATGTAATAAAATGCTCAAATATTAGCAAAACACAAAATATTTTTCAGAAAGTACACAACTTGTCCCATACGTTTCTTTTAAGACGTAAAATATGTTCACTTCACTGGTGACCATAATTTACTTTTTTAAACTGAACATAACATGTAAATATTATCTACTGCTAGTAATATACTGAAACTACCTCTAAAAATATTGTCATTTGTCAGTTAGCATCAAAGCAATTTTAACTTGAGTCAGCAAGTCAGCAATCAAATTATGATGAGGTTGCTTGTTATCAATTAGTACTCACCAGACGCAGACATTCAGACATACCTACATTATGCATAATACATTGGTATAAATGTGTAGACGTGGACAATACAAACGTATCAAGAACCAGCTACAAAATGTAGTCAATTAATATTGTTTTGCTTCAATGTTTTGTAGTGTAGTGTGCACCTAAATAATTTTTATCTAATCCGACGGAAATGCCATTCATGCCCTTATGATTGGGATGAACCATTTACTCAAAATCCTTATTTATTTTTAGGCAGAATAAATCAATGTAACACTGTGGTAGCCAAGTATCGTCCGCAATATGGGTGGAATAGTGATATTTCAGTGATTTGAATATGTAAATTATACAGTCGCAGAACATACTGTGCCATTCAATTTAGAGAACTGAAATTCCGATATGAGATTCAAAATATAAATAAGGAAACTGTTTTAATAGGCCAGTTTGTTGGAACACTTATCAAAATAATATTTCTGTCCAAACCAGAGGTCAAAAGACCGATGGGAGATATGCACGTAGTGGTGGGGAATGTTTAACTTGCTCTGTGGCATGTGGGATGTACGTAACCGTGTAATATATGCCACTGTAGGTTCTATGTTTACAACTCCAATTTTTGAACCGGTTGACTGATTGAACCCATCTTCAAATTAGATCTTACAGTGAACCTTAGATCGATGTGTTCTAAGTTTGAAGTCATTGTGTCAAAGTGTTTCGAGTTATCGATCAGAAGAATCGACTAACAGTCGGACGGACAGACGGACGGATGCAAAGGCATTCTTATAAAGTATCTGACGATACTTAATAATATTAATATTTGCATAAAATATGCTTATCATGCACAAATGTTCATCAACGCTACGCTTTTAGAAATGCCTATCTTTGTGTGTTGAGAATTTGGAGACTGCATTCTTAATGTACAACAAACTAACAGTAAATCAATAAAAATAACATATCCCTGCACTTATGCAATGAAAAAGCGATGTATACCTACGACCTACACCTAGCAGGTACACGAATAAATAACAGTTAAAAAGCTCACCGATGCAGAAAAATGTTAATAAAATATTATTTTATGTGAAATCTTTGAAAAAGCATAAATAAATTACTTTTAAGGTAAAAGGCTTTAACTTCGAAAAATATTTGTTTAGAGAAAACTAATAAAAATGAAGAATGCATATTTAATGAATCATATCATAAAAAATCGTGATTCTTAGGGACACCGGACACCTGCTTGCTCCTGCATGTATCGCATCAAGACCATGAATGCGAAATTATAATCTTGGTTTACAAAACCAAATGGAATGCGAGTTTTATACGAAAACTTATTTTGCTATTGGCAATGTCCATGCATTCCGATACCTTTATCATCTTAATTAAGCCTTATTTAAATTGTAAGCAACAAAAATATTAGCGAAATTGAAAATGCTATGGTCAATCCCAACTTTAGAATGTGAACTTTGAAGTATTTAAATAAATGGTGATAGTAAAGTTTCATGACATTACATTTTGCTATTTATCCAACGTTTAATTTTGGTTTCTTTGATGAGCATTGTTATTTGCAGTGACATGTCATGTTATACGACGATACGATATAGTAGTTAATATTAATATTCCTCATTTATTTTTCCATTGAAATTGTCATTCACGCCGGGGTGTTTTGAACACAATGAAGAGTTTCCATCATAGTTGGACCGCGAAATTTAGTTGTGAAGTTCATAATTTCAAATGAATACAATAATAATATTATTAATTTTTTAAGAAAATATCAGCAATTTAAAGAAATTTCAACATTTTGGTTGGCCAATTGTAAAAAATGGCGATAGACTGTTGGAAATGTTTAATTTGTGGCAGAAAGGCCGGTTTTGATTACAAAAGTAGGGTAACACCAAGTAATAACACCAAGTACGAAAGTGTTTTTGGTTTGTGGAAAAATGAGTGTGCCGAAACAATGGGTGATATTTTATTTGGCTGCAAAACTCATTTACTTACTACCTATTTTAAAACGTCAGGCTACTGCAAATCTTGTCACCAAATTGTTCGTGATGTCAATTTCACATACAGACAAATGTTATCTTTCCAAATGACATTAAAAGAATTAACAAAAATTATTCTGAAAAGAATGAATATTAATTATTTAAGAATTAGAGAAACGCCTGGAGAAAGTTTCGTTAAGAATAATATTTCGACTGTGGCCGAAAAATTTCAAGATCAACATGATATGAATGTCAATTTTGACGAATACTCGCATCACGAAATAGTTCAAATGATACACACAGGTAAGGCAGACAAATATACAATTTACATGTAAAAGTGTTATCCTGTGGTAATAATTATAATATTTTCTTAATTATTACAGTTGCCTCAAAGTTCGCATCTGAAAGGCCACAGGAAGAAGAAAATTTGGGTGATAAGAGTTTGGATAAATTTACAACTGACGATGACAGTGAATGCAGTAACTTTCCAGTAAAGCAAGAGTTAATTAAAGTGGAAGTAGATGTTGGAAAAGATCTTAGTGACCTGGATGACCCTGATTTTATTCCAGGTACATACATATATCATTAGTTATGTGATTTTCTAGACCAAAGGTTAGAGTTACATTTTCATTGCATGAAGTTGAATAGTCATTTTGATTTTGAGTATCTGTCCCTAACTGTCTCCTCGTGCGGATAAAACTCATCTGCGTGGGGGCTTCAAATTTTAGTACCTTGTAAAAGAGTATTGCATAAAAGAGTATTCAATTCTGTAACTCTTTCACACTTGTAATTTCGGTTGGAAATTTCAGTTGGAAAACTGCATTGTGACTTTTCGTTGAAATAAATATACATACAAAAGTCACTGGGCGGGGGAATAGTTAAAATACGTTAGCGTATTTATTTACAGAATTGCAATTTATTTATGGTTTTGTGTAAAAATAGATTGGCAGATGGACTCAGAAACTTATTCTGAGAAAAAAACTAAGAGATTGAAGAAACTAAATGGCAAACAGAATATTCTGAAGACCCGTAAATCAAGCAAAGTCAAACTATTAAGGACAAAGAAAAAATCCCAAAGTTGGTCTATAAAATTAGCAAAACTGCGAACAAAACAAAACCAAAGAATTGGCGAAGTGGTTAAGAAAAAGCAGGGGCGACCTCGAAAATATGAAAAGGATGAGTCGAAACAAAAGATACTTACTGTTAGGTGCACTTATGAAAATTGCACAGAAATGTTTTCAACCGAAGAAAAAATGAAAGTTCATGTTCGAGGTTTTCATGAAGGTATTGTTGATATAAAATGTTCGACTTTCATATATTTGATATAATTGTGGTATTTTACGTAGTAATGTAATTTACACAGGTGTAGAGAAGCCATACGAATGTTCTCATAGTCACTGCTCAGAATCTTTTGCAAAGTGGAAGCAACTAGTAAGACATGTGAGGGAAGTGCACGACAAAAGAAAACGAAAATCTATTGCATGCAAGTTTTGTGGAAAGGGTTATGAAACTGAAGAAGAGATGAATATTCACTATTCAGGGGCCCATCAAGGCTCAAATCCTTTTGGATGTGCGTTTTGTCCAGAAGTTTTCAGTAATTCCGTTCATTTGAAAATGCACGTGAAAAAAATTCATCCCGAACCAGAGGATTTAATGAGACCACACTGTAAAATTTGTAATAAGTATTTTAGCAACCAAAACAATTACAACATGCATCAGAAATGGCTACATAGCAATCCGGAGTTAGTTCCAACATGCTTAGAATGTAACCGTCAATTTTCTTCAAGAGGAGCCATGAAGAAGCATTTTAAAAGATATCACAACCAAGAAGATAATTACACCTGTGAAACCTGTGGCAAAGGATTTAGTTATTTGGGTGATCTGAACGGTCACATTAAACTTCATGACGAAAGCAATAAAAAGTACGCTTGTAAAATTTGCGACAAAAGGTTTGCCAGTGGCGAAACTTGCAAATTGCATGAAGTCACGCACACAGGTAAATATGCAACAAATTAATCTACATGAGTTTAAGTTGTTATACTGTGGTGACAATTAAAAATATTTAATTTTTACAGATATAAAAGAATTCATTTGTCAATTTTGTGGCAAAGCTTTCAGTCGAAAGGGCAATCTTACAGTACACATCAAGTTACATTCCAAAGAAGGTGATACACCAATCAAATTCAGAAAAACAAAACAGCAATCGAATCCTAATATAACGTTTTCTAATTTCTTAATACAAGATTTTTAAAATGGAAAATTGCCGATTTTGCTTCGAGTTTCTAAATGAGTTTTCAAAACGAATGTAAATTATTTAATGAATGACAAGTTTTATTAACAACGAAAACTCTAAAATAAAAAGTCCTTTGCCCTCAAAAAATATTGGGTTTCAATTTTTTTAATTCATGCTATTGTTTTATCTGTATTGCATTTTTAATCAGATATTATTACATTTCAGGGAAGCTGATTTTTAAGTAAACCAGTAGGATAGTAATAAATAAGTTGTTCCCTGTAATTTTGAAAGCCATTTTCTGCAGTAAAAAATGTAAATGAAAAATAAACTGAAAGCAAAACCATAAGATCCCCATAAAGTGATGAAGTGACAAAACAGAAATCATGTCAATGAAAGGAAATGTCACAAATAAGAAAATCCAAAATTCATTCGGTGATTTGCATGTGCTACGCATGAAAAGTTTATTTTATTTTTCATAAATATTTTATAAAATATAGCTAAAATGTTACTTCAGTGTATTTACAAATAAGATTTGATCCAGTCAACGAAGTCAGAAACTTCCGTGTATACGCCAGGGTATCCTAAATGCATATAAGCAAGTATTTAACTATTAAAGCAAAATTGTACATATGTATTTGTTTTTAGAAACATTGAACTAACCTGGACGAGCACAGCCGTCCCCCTTAGTGAAATAAAAGAAGAATTAAAATTAGAATTCCTTTTAATATTAGAGAACAGTTCGCACTTAATGTGCCTACACATTTAGGTTGTGCAAAGCACAGTTTTGTTAATTTGTTAAGTACGCAAAATGTGTGACAAGACTGATTCTTACCCAAGATACAATACCAGCCAAATATCTGTATCCAAGATCATATGCTGCCAATGGACCACCGGAATCTCCGTCGCATGAGTCCCTGGAAGTATTATTATATTGCATTAATACCATTTATTTTGCACACTTTAGGCGCGAAACTTATTGTAATAATCCATTATAAATCATTACTTTTCCCCATTAGGAAATCCAGCACAAATCATAGAGTCAAATATCCTGGATCCATATCTGAAATAAAATATTTTTTCTTAAATGACATAATTTCGAAGACTATTTTAAGCATATTGCATAGTTTCTTACGCTTCCCTGCATTTGGCATCACTAATGATAGGAACTGTGACTTTTAGTAAAACCTTAGAAACGTTTCCTCCCTCAGAAGTTAGACCCTAAGGAAAGTAATTTTGCTGTGAAACATGTTTTATTTGGCGTATTTAGTAAAATTATTAGTTTGTGATACCCATCCGCTGGTCATGGCGTTTCCTGTAGCTGCATGCTTGGTGGGGGGTAAAGGAATAGCTCCAATGTAATCAGTAAACTTGAAAGGTTGATCAAATCTCAAAAGAGCGATGTCGTTGACTTGTGTTACATTGTCATAACGTGGGTGAATTATAAATTTTTTAACGCGCAATCGTTTTGCTGTTGGATTCGCTGTTGTCTCCGTCGCGTTTAAAGTTCCAGCTACAAGAGTGACTTGTGGATTTTCATACTGCAAATTTACATATTTGATATTTGACATTGAAGAAATTCATAAATTCCCATTAATGTAATCGTAATAGTTGTACTAAATGCTAATGAGTAAAATTATCAATATAAAAGGCTACAGTTACTTGTTTTAAGTACATTCATATTTATAAATGTTAAATAATACTTATTACGAAATTACGCCCACAGAAATCAAATACCGAACACGCACTTGAAAATAGTACAGCAACCACTTAGTTATGAGCAGTTCCTGCATTCAGGATAATTATTTCGAATTTTACTTTTATTATTTATTAATTAAGGACGTGTTTTTGTTGTGTCTCATACCTGTTGCTGTGCTCAATAAATTAATGTCTAAATTTTTATAAGATGGCAAATTTTCTATAATAATTTTCGAAATTTCCTATATATAAATCAAATTGCAATAAAAAAATCTCTTCTAGTATTAAACATCTACCATTTGAAATAAAGCGATAAATTTTAATTGACAAAATGTTGACTAAATGAATATAGAAGAATTGGGATTTTCGTTGGTGTTAATATTGGAGAAGGTCATAAAAATAAAAATATGTATTTTTATATTGCACTAAATGACTACCCAGACTAGGCAACGTTTTAGTGTAAAATGTGAGTGTACCCCAGGTGTAAAACAGTGAGCTGAAATTAAAATAAAGAAAACAATTATTAGTATACTTTAATTTGTTTGATTCAATATGCGGAATAATTCAGTATATCTATGTGCATCTCCTTCTAATTATTAACAGGAAAGCGATTGCTTGAGCTGTTTATTCATGTAGCTAGTAATAAAGATGAACTGACCTGCCGTTAAGGCCCACTGTGGTGCAATGATTACTCCTCCTGTGAAAACAAAATTTCGTTTATTAAAAGTTGTTATATTAATAATATATTTTATACTAACCGAGACTCAAAACTAAGAAGGCGATAAATGTGGAGCCTATTCTGCTACGAAAAGTACAATTTTTACTACATACATACAGGTAATACAGCATATTATAATGAAAGCTCAGAGTAGATTTTTTCCAATGACCACTAAGCAAGAAGCCACATTTTACTGTATGCTGCAGTCACTCTTAAAGTTTGACTAACCGCAGAAATCATAACCGCGAATCTGCATACTGAGTTGGTAAGGTATTTCCTTTTCTTTTGCAGGTTCTCCTCCAACAATCTTATTTGGCCAAGTTCCTATTTCTGGAATGGAAGATTGAGCTGAAAAGAAACAAAATTCTCTTTCAACGCATACAATCCATTCGATGATTTGCTATATGTATCAATCTTATGTGAAATATGATTATGTGGACAGCTACTATACTTTGGACTTTGGACTAGACATTGGCTTTACCTGACGAATGAGCAAATAGTCCGAGGGTCACAATGAAAAGATGAAATTTAGTCATGATGGTTAATGCAATATCCACTACAAATGAAAAGTAAGAGTCTTCGAAACAGATTCTCTTCAACTGATTGCAACCTAAATTATTTCAACTATTTATACATGAAAAAAATTTTAATGTACGAAACAAATTCTAGTTTTCTATTCCTTCCAATAATACCAAGGGTTAGTATTAAGGAAATGAAGACGACTTAAATTTTCTTATAATCTTACTGTGTGCAGTCATTGGGTTATATTTATTGAGACCGATTGACCCCATATTCGAACATTCTTTTGGACCCTACGAGCACGTCAGAAAAGGTTGGCTTGAACTAATTATCTCAATTCGCTCGGGCTGACGGACAGACGGAATATTCCGTTCCTTTATTATAGAATGTGCAGATTCTAAATAATGTATTATAATCAATCATAGGCTAAAAATGCCTTATTTCTGCTTGCTAGCTGCTTGCTCACTTCTATGTATTTTTATATCCAAGTTGTCAAAAAATTCGTTTCGGAAAACAGTGAAAACGTCTATAGTGTTTATTCCATGAGTCTTCATTATATCGTTAGATATTATTGAATTGAAACATCTTCGAAACCCTGTTCTAAATTTGTATGTACTTAAAACATCTATTTTTACTTGTACATGTTTACTTGTTTTCTAGCGATTTCTATGGATCTTTTAGATTAGTGTTACTAGAAAATAGAATATAGTTATTAGTACATTGGCAGGAGACTAGTGTAGACAACAAGTTCCTTGACTCCTGCGTAAACTTGTAATCTCTGAAACATTCAGTTTAAAATATCAGCAGGGTGCATCGATAATGGGGTTTTGTCATGTAGTGTTCTTTTAACTTGCCTGGTGCTATTATTATGAGTCCACATCAATCACATCAGGATTGGGGAAATCCAGAAAAAGCGATGGGAATATAATTGACATTGACATATAATACAAACTGGTACTATGTGCATGGCCAGAATTTGGAGTACATTGTATAAATTGTAAGCTGTGTTACCATTTGTGGTAGCATCAAAAACAAAATTTGGCAAACGAAAAATAACTTAATACCGGCATTTTACGATCCTAATTATCAAATAGTATTTGTGGTGGTAGAAATGTGGTAATTCCGGGCAATTTTCTAAAAATAAAAATTTTCCAAAAATATATGTAGTATAATGTTTGCAATAGGATATCCAAAATTCTGTGGTATAAGAATTATAATTATTAAGGTACCCGTTTCAAGTTCAAATTTATTATTTGGTTAGGTATTTCTCTTTTATTTTACTTTAGTACTTAGCATGTACACATGGAAGAAGTTTGAATCATTAATCATTATGGCTCATTAACACCAGAGTGTGTTATTTTCATGGATTATCTTAAGTATTTTATTCTGCTACCTATTTAGAATCTAAACATCTCAGTTAAAACGTCCAAAGTAAATTTTAATTTTGCATTCGATTCTTTTGATCCCTAAGATGTGAACAGAAGACAAAGACCGACTTTTTGTCCATTCTAGATAATTTTAGTATCAACTAATGTCGAATCAGCAATTCTATTGAGTTCAGCTAATAAAACACTCATATTTTTCCCCCTCAAAGTAAGTTTTTTCAATTTTTCAAAATTTGCCAATCTGTTTATTTGAATATCGGGCACTTCCTGCTCCCCTTCTATAAAGGCCACCAGTTCAAATTCAATTTCACGGGCTTGGTTTATCTTCTGAATTAGTTGTTCCAATATCAATCTCACTTTTCTCAAATTAATGCACTCCATGAATTTTAGTTGGTTGAATTTGATGTCAACCTGAGGACCTTTATCACAAACTACTGTCAATTCTCTTATATCGGTCCCTAACATGTCACTTATGTCATCGATTTCCTCTCCATTTTTGAAATATTGGCAATTGTACAACTCCACAATTTTGCAATTAAATTTGCTTCCTGTTGTCACACTTGCACCTTGTAATCTTGTTACCGACTTTTCTTCGTCCTTTATTCCCATCTTTTTTACCAGTTGTGAGTTGCCGGTTGCATTTAAGATGTCGATTAACCTTTTCAAATTGGACTCATCAATATCTTTCTTTATCAAAAGTGGGAACAGATTCTTTTCTTTCTATTGAGGACATAAAAACATTATTAAATTTATCGTGGCCTTACTTGCACAAGACAAAATGTAGTAAAATCAATTTTCATTGTTTATAGTTGGTTTTTTAAATTAGATGTCAACATTAATTGTCGTATCAATATCAATATCACTTACAACATCATCCAGCTCTGAAAGATCAAAAATCTTCTCTTGTATTAAATGCAATTTTACCATTTCAAGATTGCTCAAATGACTTGATAGGTACACAAGATTAGCACGTATTTTATCCATCTCTTTTGTATGCAATGTAGCATAAAATAATCTAAAAAATTTGAAACTGAATATTTATTTGTAAATAATATGGGGGAACGAACTTAAATGGAGGGTGGCGGTATCTAACCTGTTTCACACTTGCCACTTGTATCTTTACCGATTTTCTCGTCCTTTATTCCCATCTTTCTTACCAGTTGTGAGTTGCCGGTTGCATTTAAGATGTCGACTAACCTTTTGAAATTGAACTCATCAATATCTTTCTTCATCAAAAGTGGGAACAGATCCGTTTCTTTCTATTGAGGACATAAAACATTATTGTTATCATGGCCTTTACTTGCACAAGACAAATGTATAGTAATTCAAACCCATTTTAATTGCTTATGGTTTTTCATATTAGATGTCAACAATAATTGTCGTATCAATATCAATATAATATCAATATCACTTACAACGTCATCGAGCTCTGAAGGCTCAAAAATCTTCTCCTGTATTAAATGCAATTTTACCATTGCAAGATTGCTCAAATGACTTGATAGGTACACAAGATTAGCACATATTATTTTATCCATCTCTTTTGTATGCAATGTAGATGTAGCATAAAATAATCTAAAAAATTTGAAACTGAATATTTATTTGTAAATAATATGGGGGAACGAACTTAAATGGAGGGTGGCGGTATCTAAAAAGTCTTCACTCAATGTATAACAAGCATTTAAAAAGCCAATAAGGACGGAGGGTCAAAATATTACGAAAAAATTCTTCGTGATTTATGGACACTTTTAGTATCAGTATCAGTATTGTAATTCAGTATCACTTGAATTCAAAAGATTTATCTCACCGGATTTTGTTCGCGATCAATAAAACATGTAATGTTATAAATAAATCCTAGATACTTTTCGTTGTTAATTATGAAGAATATAGTTAGGTTTTTGGTTATTGGTTATCCCTATTATGTCTCGCCGTTGCCCTAATGCTTACTTATAAATGAAGGATTTTATGGTTAACAAATGTAAGTTCCAATAATTTTTTTTAAATAACAACAAAATGAATACGTAAATGTT
Source organism: Yoshiicerus persimilis (assembly GCA_020352615.2). Taxonomy (NCBI): domain Eukaryota; kingdom Metazoa; phylum Arthropoda; class Collembola; order Entomobryomorpha; family Tomoceridae; genus Yoshiicerus; species Yoshiicerus persimilis. The sequence continues at coordinate 31,030 of JABJWA020000009.1, forward strand.
TTGCGCAAAATGGCATTATTACATTGACATTGATGTGTGATGTACCGTGTGTGTGATATTGATAGTGCTATTGATACACCTCGGATTTGCCTTTATTTTTTAGCCTATCTGAATTCTCTCATCTGTAATCTCGGGTGCTGCATACGTCAATTTAACTAACCCCAAGGACTATTTCAAGTGCATGTGCAAATTATTTTTCTTGATAACATTTTCTGCATTCATAGTAATTACTTGTATACCTAAATAAATTATATTATATGCTATACTACATACATTTCTGTACTAACTGTGGTGATTTATTTAACTGATGACCGTGTCCTTATTTGCTACATTTTAGGGCTGCATTTGCTTTTATGATACCTTCTTGGAGAGCAACAAATTGAGTAGCATCATCAAATCTTGCGAAATGGAAAATATTGAACGTGTACTAATACAATTACTGTTGATATTGCCACTTTTTTTGGCGAATTCTCGGTAAGCTTCCATTTCTCATAGCTTACTATTTAGGTAGTCCTATAAATCTCCCTATAATTGTGCATTAAAATATTTATTATGAACTTTGTGTAAAAGTGACCATCTCGTAAATATAAAAATGAAATACTTTTTAAGAGCATATCTTTTTTATAATTTGTAGAGCACAAAATTCTCAAACATATTACATAGATCGTACATGGAACAATAGAACGACAGAAGATCATGCAAATATAACGGTAACATTGACATCGTCCGTTCTCAGTCCGAGTGAAGAGAGACAATTAACGATTCTTGTAGAGGCGCCGTTTTATGATGACCCACATATAGGGGATGATGTACCAGAAGAAAATATGATGGGACTTTGGGATTATGAAGTTGTAGAAGTATTTCTCTTAGGCTCAGGAGACGATCAACACTATCTAGAAATTGAATTGAGTCCGAAGAGTCAATATTTGCTATTGGAGTTGAAAGGTTATAGAAATGTGATTCGCGATCAAATGTCTCTCTACAAACGCCATTACAATGCTAGTATTGATCAAACCTCGGGAACTTGGTCCGGAGTAGCTGTAATTCCAAATTGCTACTTGCCAAAAAATATAACCAAATTCAATGCATATGCAATTCACGGTTCTGACCCTGATCGGATTTACATGTCCTTGTTTCCCGTCACTGAAGGTCACTACATAGATCCAGACTTTCATCGGTTAGATCATTTTGGAGATATTGATTTTCAAAGCATTTTACCAGATTATGAAAACTGAAATTATCTAATTATCACTATAAGGTAGAGCAAAATATATCTTTATGATTGCAACAATTCAAATTTTGTTGTTTATTTTAACTGTAAACAATTCTTTAGCTAATAAACAAATATAATTTCGACAATATTAAGTTATTTCGCCTATTTACAATGAAAACCCGTTCTACGCAACCTATAAACATATTTTGGCATTCCACAGAAACTTCACAATGCAGGGTCGTGAATCTTATAGTCTGTATTTACTTACAAAATTAAAATGTATCTATTCTTTTAGATTCAACTGTATTTAAAGCAACTTAAATTACAGTTGGTCCACTTGAATTTCGTGAGCTAGGTAAATCTAAATAAGATTACATAATATGTAAAAGATAATAAGATTACATAACATTCAAAGACAAGATTACATAATATTTACATTAAAATAAAATGAGTACCTAAATTGGTTACAGATTTCTTTAAGTGTTTAAGAAAACGAAATGCAAAATTTTCTTATTTGGAGCTTAATTTCTTATATTTTATTAGGAATAAAAAGTCTTACATGATTCTCTTTTGACCAAGTAAGTATTTTGTGTGCATTAGTTAAAACGGATCGACCACCCACAGACATCAACACTTTAATAATTGATTAAGTTGTAAATACCAATAATTAAAACAATAAAATGCAACAAGTTGCTAAGAATTGTTAAAAATATCAATACCGATGAAAAATCAAATTTGAACACTCTTGCCCTAAATTCCAAAAATCTGTGAACAAAGGCGGAATGGAATCCCATGTCTTATAAACTTACTAGGCCAATGCAATTCTGTCATGCTAAAGAAAGAATATGGGTAAGCAGGTAACCACACAAAAGGCCTAGGCCTAAGGTTCTCAGGAGACCTAAGCTGTTTTTGTTTTTTGAATTCAATTTTAATTGCTTTTAAAATGTTTTCAGCACAAATTCAACGTATGTAGTAATATTAGTCTTCCTGCCGCTACTTAGTTAGCTCCATTTGTTTTGCAATGGTTTATTTCTGTTACATAGTTTGATTTTTAATTCATTTTTCACTTTACCATTCTTATGACATATTCTACACTTGGCATTTGGCTATATCATAACCAAAACCTACAACTATACTCTACTGGTTTTTGCTTGCTTTAACCATAACGGCATTTCCATTGTTTTGTGAAGTATATTAGCAATAGATCGATTCGATAGCCTTTAATTTAAAAGAGCGTTTATGCCATGCTGAGTGTATAACTCCAACCTAACGGTTCCCATAAAATCAGTTCAAAGAAACAGTATGACTAATTGTGCCGTTTCTCGGCAGTCGTTCCACGGATTGCTTTTCCGACCGTGCAAGCACATTTATTCTCAAGTTTATTTTTGTGACTGTGCAAATACGCCACAATGATATTAACCCAATAAGCAACCACATGCAATAAGTCTATCCGGTTCACAAAATTGGGTGCTCCTTGCATTAGGGCTATTAATAGTGTATTTGTATTATGCAAATTTGATTTGAGATCGATCCCACACACGCCGCTGGCAAAGTAATGATGATGTCAAGAACAGAGACAAACATAGTTAATGCCCTTTAATGTCAGTCTTATTCCTGCAGCTGCATCTGAGACCCATTTCACGAAAGGTATCTGCGTATATAAATCAATCACGAATTCACTTTACCTGTAGTTTCAGTGATTGCAGTCAAGAAAGCATTTGACTTTGCAAAACCAATCCGTTCATTTTGCAGACAGATACCATCAAACAGAGTTCTTAACAATTCAACATGAAGATTTGGTGTTTTGTTGCAGCTGCTCTGATCGGAGTTGCTGCCGTTACTTATGCAACAGTTAGTGGAAACTGTAAGAATTTTATAACATATTTTTCTAAGAAATTTGAAGATTTAGGTTTATATTAATAAAGAATCATTTACATTTCTTTGATTTTAGATGAGGTCAAAGTTCAATTTGTGCCACCCCTTGTAACTGCCGATTGTTCTTTGGGTCGGTGGTGGAGTCTTCCGAACATGACCTGTGCAGTTTGTTTTTGCATCACTGGAACGCTCTCTCGATGTCTCCCTCAGCCTGGATGTATTTTAAACCCGTCAGTAAACTCCACTACAGCAGCACCAATATCCAATACAACAACAACAACAACGACAACAATGATGCCAGTAGGTATGGAGAATCAAGGTCCAACGACTGCAACGAGTGTGAGTATGCCTGACGGAGTTTCAACCAGTGCACCAACAACGTCCAGTTCAACTTCTCCTGAAATGGGGACCATGAGTACAAGCAGTTCTACTACAACCACTTCCACAACTGAGGCAACAATGCCGGATGCAGAAGGAGGAAATAGGCTCTGATTTGGTGACACTGGAAATGAATTTATCACTTATTACGTCTTCTGTTCTTGTGAAAATTGATGCTTGTGAAGAATTTAAATTTGAGTTACTTGTACTTAATAAGTAACAGCTACTCCATTATCTTCCTTGTTTTTATTGCAATGACAATATTTATACTGTTATTACCTATTACTTTATTTATGATTCCTAATAAATCGTCTTGATACCCTGTTCACAGTATGCATATTCGTAGTAGGTTATTGACAGAAATGTTGTAAACTGAACGTGTCTATCATAGTTTCTTCCATGCATGGGTTAATTTTCATTTTTGGTAGGCTCATGATAAATCATGAAACCCCATTTGTTTTAGAACTATTTTTATCCTTCGTTGGCAATTTCTGATTAATCGAGCGAATGAAAAGTAATTGTTTTTCACTACTGACATGTTGCCCCGTTTTGACGCATCCGACAATGTGACTAAATTTTATGAATTTTATGATTTTAAGTATATTACTTACGTAGTTTCTCTTAAAATGCTATCAAGGATGTTACCGCTAATCACCAAAATCTAAGTCGATAATTTTTTCATTTTTTGCCATTTTTGGATAATTGATTACAGGACCCTTCCCAATATGAAAAATTGATTACCACCGATGTAAATGAAAATCCCTAATTACCCACAACTATGTTTATACCAATTGCTATTCTTTCATATAATGATTTGACTATGGAATTCGCGACAAAATATATTTATAGTACTTTATATGTCAGATTGGGAGAATGAATAAAATACTTCATAGTAATGAAGTAGGAGTATGTACTTGATATTAGGAAGTTAAGGAATTAAGAATTAGTACAATATCATGAAGTTCATTGGTTTTGAAGCACTTACCACTAGCCTCAATATTCAAGTAGTTCATTGTGGATTTTGTGTATGCTACTTACAACACGTGAAGTTGAATGTCATTAAGCATGCAAGAACTTTACCATCGGGTCATACTATAATACTCCGATGTACTGTATGTTTGTTGCTTTATGATTGTACTTAGTCGCGAATAGCATGGTAAACACTGTAGAACAACAAAATCTGTGCAAATAAGATTGTTTACTAATCCATCCTTTGATTAAAGTGCTTGAAGTGTATTCGCAACTAAGAAAACCATTACCATATTCAAAATAAAGTTCAATCCCATATATCTTATCGCTGGGATTGCATATAAATCAAAATTTGTTTGTCAATTGAATTGAAATTATGTCTCAGTGCAATTTGTTTTACTATGTCATTTAGTTTTCCCTCCTATACTTACAAATGACAATGGAACTATTCCAGTAAATAAATAGAGAAAAGGGAAAGACTCCTATAATTAATGAAGTGTTTATTTTAAAAATGGACATGTAAACACAGTATGAACAATTTTATTTTTTTCTTGCGTAATGATTTCGCGAATTCATACCGTATCTTCCAAATCGTTTGTAGTGAAATAACCACGAATTCTTGCAGCTAAGAGACATCCTTTGGAAACTGTTTTAATTCCTTTGGTGAACAATCTTTTCATATTAGCTACTTTCTCATGCCTTTGTATTTGGGTATAGCAAAAGGCTCTGGATGAGTAATCGTTTTCCTCAAAAAAGGTCCAGTTGGTCAGTTGCGATGAACCGCTATTGCTTACAAAGGAACCAGGGATAAAAGGCAAGTTCGCAGCTGCTCCTCTGACGACAAACTCTTTTCCCATGTAACTTCTATTGTCATAAAATGTAATGGCAACAGCATCCATGTCGGCGGGGCCCAGGAAACGGGTTGATTCTACTGAAAATGTAGAAGTGTCGACGTTAGCGCATTTCAAATCTTCCGTGTCATCTTCCATCATAGTCCCATTAAAATTCTTTGTTTGGTAAAATGCCCAACTAGAATACAAAAGCACAATATAAAAAACATGATTACTATTATGAAATATCTGCCTATACAGTAATAAATGTAGTATATTGAAATATTGTTTTGTGTGCAATGAATACTTACTGTCCTTTGTAGCAGAAGCTTTTTATTTGAGAAATAATTTGGGAAGAGTGAGCCATTAAATCTGATTGCTTACTTCGGAAAATAAGGCCATCTCCAGACTGGTCCTGAATTAATTGTAATGTTAAAAATATATTACATTTTATTACAGAGAATTTAAACTCCTACCTTTCCGTTGTAAACAAAAAGTTCAGGTGGAAGTGCGTAAATTACAGCACTTGTTGCAACCAAATATAGGAGTATTTTCAGCATTTCCTTCCAAATATCTGAAGCAAGGAATATCTTGCTAATTAAATTGTAGGAAAATGGAAAGTAGAATTGTCAGTAAAATTGCCCTCTTTGTATTGCTTTTCCTTTTATACAAAATCGGTATCCGTATCTCTTTTCCTAAAAGGGGTGTTTACGAAAATTTGGGTAATATAAATAACTAGGTATCGATTATTAGTACACAGTACACATGCATTGCTTAAAGAAAATGAGACACACCTCTGTTTCATACACTGAAAGATTAATTACATTTTTGTTTTATTGTAATTTCTTATCTTTACTATCGTGCTTCCTTCTTGTTTAGCCGAGGGCACAAATCTTTAATCCGTTTATTGTAAGTTAACTTTAGACTCTAATCGTTGTTTTACTTGTAGTCTACAATTTATATTGTGCTTAGTTTACAAATCACCAAACTACTTTTAAAATGTATGGTCTTCCTATTTGTACTATTGATAACCGACTTAACCGATAATACTCCTACAAAAAGTATTAAACAACTTTGTAAATAAGGTTAATGGTTCCTGTGGATTTCCTCGGTATTCCGTTGTTGTGCTCTTGTGTTCAGTATCGTTCGTTCGTATTACATTAGTGTAAAAGTTGACTTGGATCCGCTTTGTGTAGAATGGATTCAGTACAATATTGTTGCATGTACGATATTGTTATTTGCAATTACAATCAGTAAGCTCTCAAAAAGTAAACCGTGTTCCTATTGTAATAGCAATAAAATTTTACGAATTTTAGCAGCGTACACAGATCTGTAAGCTTTTTAGCGGATCTCTTTCTAATCACTTTTTTGTCACACTAAGAATGTAAACAGTACTTGTGTTAAGCTAAATAAAAGCAAGTATTCCGAAACATCAAATTTTTAAGCTTGAGCATTTTTATTATGTTCCCATATTTTAATTAACTGAATAAAACAACAGTATAGTAAAAGAAAGACCCCCAACATCACTCGTAGAACAAAATGTCAAGATTTTGAAATCTTATAAAAAATACAAGCCATTTTTTGGTTAACCCCATTTAAAAAGGAACAAATTCATTGGTTTTTCAAGCACCGTAGTAATCAAAAGTCAAGAAAATTAACAACATTTTAAAATAACACATACCTCACATTTCTGGTCTAATGAAAATAAAAGTACAATTGAAAATTACCTTATTATTACATTTTAAAAGTGGAATGCTTAGGAATTTAAACGTGTTTTGCTAATACTTTGTAAAAAATATTACAAACCCTTTGTTCACACAGTATATTGACTAAGCCCGTGAATTATCCTCAATATACCTTCCTGGTGCTTTGAAATAGGTATAATGTTTTGTTTTGCGACTTATTCTTACATTTGTTTACTTACGAAATATATACAAACACCAAAGAATACGAAAATAAAATACATATTTTTTCATTTCCTATATAATTGAATACAGGGTAACCCAGAAAGATTTTAAATCAATATATATTTACAAACATAATCGATGGTCCTCTTTGTGAAGAATATTTCTAATTGAATGAAATTCCTTTGTAGCAGTAGAGCAGCGGAACTCCTAAGGAAATAGCAGTGATGAACCACAGAGATCCAAAGGTTTGCAGAATGGCGCTGACCCAGGAAGAGTAAAGTGCCAAATGAACTGTGGTGTATAGCATTGCGAGGACCACCACACCAAAAAATCGATGTCCTCGTTTGACTTGGGCTGGTTTCACCAATCCTCTGAAGTAGTGTGAAAATTTGGCGATGTTGCCACCGATGCTTTCCATGACAGTGAATCCGAATGTGAACAAACCGAAAAGACCGTGGTATGTAGTAAAGTGAGCTACATTGTTGTTTTCCTTGTTATTGTATATTGCAAAAAATCCAAGGAATTGACATGTCAGAGAGGAGGCTTGAAAAGCCCAATGAATAGCCACTCGGTTTGCGGGTTTCCAGTACCTAAACAGCAGAACTCCTTCCGTTTGTAGAACAAACTAAAAAATAAATTAGTGAAAACAATTAGAAACTAAAAATTTCAAATTTCAAATTGTCCAGGAAGAAATATGCAAAATAAGTAAAGTAGACTAACTAATATTTGATAGCAAAATTCAATTTTAATAATAATTGTTTATATTATTCCTCAATCACAATTTGCGTGTTATTTTCCTTACCGATAGGATCATAAAAGTGGGATGCCACGAAAAAAGTGAGCTTCCTGGGTTTGCTTTGTAAATCACAAAAGCAGCAAAAGTCAAAAGAATTATATGAGCTGCCAACTTCATTTTCAAAGTTTTGAGTATCCACAGATTTTCCGATAGAAGGGGAACAGTGCCTGGATGCTTTCAACTAAAAATAAAATTTTATATTATAGCAATAGTTACAAATAATTTTATTTTGCTTACTTATTTCTAGAAAAAAATATAATACAAAACCTGTGTAGATAATGCCTACGTCTACTCTTTCTTACTTACCTTCTCAGTCTTATTAGTATACTACCTGCAAGAAGGATAATTTGCAATGCAGTACTAAAAGTAATATTATGTATGTACAAGTAGAATTGTTTTCCTCATCGGTTCAATTTTACCACCACCGCATTAACATGTTTGGATCTAAACTCCAAGGAGACTCTCACCATCAGAAATTACAATCACAGCCAAACCACACTCACTCTCACGAACTCTCAAAGCAACCACAAAAGCATTTTAATTTCTGGAAACTCTCGTAAACACACAGGAAACCTGGAAACCTGTTATGATTGAGTTGCAGCATTCATTTGCTTTAACCTTCAATTTCTAATGACTAACTCCCGTTCTTACTTAAAATCGTAATTTACCTTTGCATTCTTACGTAATACACAATTACGTAAATATGAGAATTATAGCTTACGTACATTTATTTACGAATATGAATGAAACATAGGTTTGCATACGTGTATGCTTTATCCCAACATTTTAGTAAAATTGCATGTAAACTCTGGTATGTATGCTTACTGGTGTATTTATGCAGTAGACTTATAGAGCATCAACATTTTTACTACTTTATGCTTTGACTTGGACGATTAAATCTATAAATAAGAAATATAATGCATTTCTGATTTTGATAAGTGAAATAAGTTCATTACTAAACATTCCCAAGGCAAAAGCCAATAATTGGTACTCTATTTTTAAGGAAAAGATTGTTTTTGAAATTATGATTGTAACTGATGTCCCATTGAGAAACCAAGCCTCTTAATAATTTAGATACCTATATGAAAATTCATCTAAACATTCGCACACTAGTTGATTATACATATTAATGCAATACAGTAGGTACACCAAGATTTTCAATTAATTACCCCTTGTTTGTTTAGACTGCAGAAAGAACGGTATTTGTCAAAGTTATACAACTGTGCTTTATAAAAATAATTGATTACGTGCAGATAATTAATCCCTTGTCTTTAACATTGTCTCTCACTATCTAATTCTCCAAAGTAGGATAAACTATCTCAATAGGGACATCGTGTTCCCTGGCATTTCTCATACACAAGTCTAAGTCACATACAACCAGTTTGCTATAGAAAAAAACATCTTTACTTTGTTATTTATCATTTATCCAAAACACTATCAGAAAGTCATTTGTAAACGCTATAGTATTGTGTGTGAAATTAGTTTTTCTTTGTGAATGTTGATTTCTATGTTCTGTGTTCTTAGGTAGGTAAATAGTAATTTTCCTATTCAATTTTAACTACAAATGATTGATAAACAACCAGGACTACTTTTGTTTTCTGTTGCCGTTAAAGGACTTAAAACTAATCTACGTTACTATTAGAGGTACTGAAGTAAATGAATGGCCAGTGACCATTAACATATGGGTACAAGTTTATCAAAAATAGTTTACTAGAAATATTCACAATGAAGCTTACAAAATAAACATTAGGAAACATTTAAGTGCACTAGCTATTCATTTTAAGCTCCAATTTTAGTTGACTTTACTCGGAACTTGGCCGTTGCATCATACATCATTACACAACATACAGCGTAACATAATCTTGGTAAATACTACAAACTATTGAATATTTATATTTAAATATCATAATGGTAATATTACGGTCCTGCGGCAGTACAAACAATCGTGTAAATACATTTTTAATTGCAAAGTTTCAGTAAAAATAATTCAAAGACATTTCACACTATTCACACAAATGACAATAATATGCACAATGACACGTACAGAAGGATATATTATAGATATTATACGTATCAACCTACCTATTTGTAAATAATAGTAATTAGTAGACATTTATACAAAAATACATTCTGTAGTGGTACTGTAATGTCATGCAATGTTCATACTTAAAAAGTTTTCATTGCAATTGTCATGCAAAAAATTGTCATTGTAAATTTTTTAAACCGGCTATACATTTCTGAGACATTTCCTTCATGACTTAATCGTCTTAATCATGATCATCATCATGGGTATTAAGGATTACCTATTCTTCCAAACGTGATACAAAGGTTGACAGAAAGATTCTCTTTATTTTTGAAAGAGAATTGGAAGAATCACCAAATAATATTAATTAAATTGAAATTTAAAAAAAATACTGACTGCACTTCATATTTTGTATTTTAAGAAGGCCCTGATGTATAGTATTTTATACAATAATTAGAAACGCGGGTTAAATCACTTTTTAAAAGCATCAAATGCGTCATCAATACAAGTTTGAACACATTGATTCAATCTCTTTTTTCTCGTATCTGTGCTAGTCAATTTGCTTAGCACGAAATTATCGTCTTGTTCTAAATTATCGTTGGATGACGAGGGTTGCACAGAGTCGGAATATCCACCTACTCCGTTTCCACTATTGGAGTTTGAATTTCCTGAGTCTTCGTCCTGTCTATTTTGGGTGTTGTCTTCACTGGGTGCAAAAGTGTTATCTTGTTCGGAAGCTGCAAAGAAAGACTGTTCTTTCAGAGAGTACACTCCATTGCGTGTAGAAAACTTTCTTTCCGTTTTGTTTACGGAGGACTCTTGTCCGAAGTTTGTGTTGAAGTCGTCCAATACAGGGTCAGGGGAGATTTCATAAGGATCCGGTTGCTTAAATGGGTCGACGAGTCTGATTGTGCTGATGTCGATGTTCTTGCTCTTGCGACTTGGGGCTGTGGCAGGTTGTTGCTTCTGCTGCTGCTTGGTTTCCTTGATGGAAGTGTCAAATGTGGATATCGCAGTGTCGAATGGCACGGGCACTCGTTCTCCGTATTCGTTGCTTATGCTAAGTCTTGTCGTTGATGGCAGGGCTGTGTTATCCTCTCGATCCAGATTGTCAGAGAAATTTTCTAAATGTTCTACATCTGGCTGTCTTAGTTGTCTTATGTTAGCAGTTAGGAGATGCGATGCTGAAAGGTATGGTCGCGGGTGAATCACTGTTAACAATTACAAAATTAAAGATAATTATTAGGACATGGTGCTTTTTGTAAGTAAAATCCCTTTCTGCTATGTCAATGTTGTGAAAGATGATAAGGCTATTTAAGTTAAAGAATGTTTTATGGAAGTTTCAGTAACAGTTTTGCAAGTACTAGGAACTGGTACCATTTGAGACATTTGACAGTTTTTGCTTGTTATTGGACGGTTTGTAATGAAAGTAAATTTCTGAACAAATTCTTATTATTTAGAGCGTATAATATAATTACGAAAAGTTTACTACAGAACTTATTGTCATGCATATTAATTTACGAGATCAATTTAGACATTTTTATATTCATGTACTGTGTAATACTTCCATCTAATGATGTTGCAATTATTCTGTAATTTGCCTGTTAATCCGTCCAACGTACTAGTCAAAAAGAAACTTCTATTTGTTTCAGTTTTCCAATCTGATTGAATTTACATGAAGAGGTTTTTGCGAATACTATATGTTACATTACATCTTAGAATTTATTAAATATGAGATTTGGTAAAAGGCAAGTCTGATAAAGGTTGAAATCAAGAGTTCTAATAATGCTGAAATATCTTAGCTTTATCGGATTATTATGTATTTCTGGGTATCAAAATTGACTTTTAAAGGGTAGAGACGACAAAACATGCATCAATAACTCTAACAAACCGGATTATACGTTTACAAGATACTTTAAGTGATTTAAGAAAGGAATTCTTACCCGAAAGTTGAGAGTGCACAATTATAACAACGCAGCTAAGAAAAATAGTCTCTACTGTAAACTTAGTCATTTTAAAATAGTATCACAAAAATGTTGTTTTATTTCTCGGAGGAATGGTGAAGAGATGTAGGAAACTAAGTGAAGACCAAAGGATCATGAATATCTTGCAGAAGACACTCCTCCGTCAATTCAGATCTGAGGTTTAGCGTAAAATGAGCACAAAACAATAAATGTAGCTAAAAAGCAACAGTACAGCATGAACTATCATAATGTATTGTTGACCAACAATGATGCGACCTGTTTTAAGATATTACATATTTCTGCAATATAGTTATTGTGTCAGTCCGGTTAACATTACGATTAGTGAACCAGATACGTTGCTTTGTATACGTGAGAAAATATGAAAAACTGTGAGAAGACTTAATTCTGTAATATGTTATTGCATTGTATCAAACCACTTGCAGTCTCTAGCTCTTGCATATCATTCATGCATACAAATGCAATACACAAACGTGAATTACTTAGATGTAGGTATTCCTATCATATCCTAATGTGGCAGTAAACAAACAACGCGTTATCATTAGCAAAGTCAAAATTCATTAACATTACTAAATCGAGTAACGTGGACATCTACATACTTCACCACTTATTTGCAAAGAGAAATAAAAGTATTTCTGAACAATTGTACACTACAGGTATTTAAATGGAATCCACGCAACTTGATTTCAAGCAGACCAGATTTTAAAAGTGCCTGAATGTCCACCCATTTCTAACAGCCAAGCGGCTGTAAAGGATTAATGAAATGGGGTCTCGATCATTATGATTTAAACTTAAATCATAAAAATATTTTTTTAAATTTGGGGTTCAAATTACGATAATTCCTTCTCTGGAGGTCTTTTCCAAACACTAAATAAAATGCACCGGAAATGTGGCTGTAAATTTGAGGCATAACTTTAGACATCGATAAATTTCCCAGTTATTCCAAGTTTTACGATAATTACGATAATTAATGCAGATATTCAATTATTTATTAAAAGTCGAAAAAGAGACTTTATGTCCTTCTACATTTCCTGCGTTAACTCAAAGCTTTGTCGTTATACTATTTATATAAATAATTTAAAATGATTTAATTAATTAAATTCCAATATTTTAATAATAATAATTAGTAAAGTTAGATATTTCTACAATTATTAGAAGCAAAATTAAATGGAAGTCAACGTTCCTCTAATCTCCAATCTCTCTGATTAACAACGTTACTTCACTAAGCTGCCATTGGTAAATCTGGTCACCTTGCATGTGCATTTTATTTAATGTTCCTTTGTTGTAGTTCTTTTGTTGAGTAAGGCTACAAGCTAGATTGTTTTTGTAAAAGCAGTGTTACAAATACATCTTGCGAAGCTAACGCTTGAAATGACAAATATACATTAAGTAGTTTGTTTAGTGCAATCGCAAAATGAAATTATTTATGACAGTTGTGACTTCAACATTCAATAATGAACTACTGAATTACTGCCATTCACGTTGTACAATACAAGGAGATAAACTTTGAATGGGAAAATATTTACAATTTAGACATAAAGCAGAATCGAGGTACCTACTAGCCTACTACACACTGCTGTATACCAAATAATTTACCTGAATTGCACTAAATACGTAATGACAATTTTTGTATTATTGCAAAAATGTTTAAATAGGTACATGTTATGTGTGTTTTTATTACTGCTTGCATGCCATATTCAGATTATTGCTTTTCTTTTAACTACAATACCTTAGAAGTTTAAGAAACGGTGCACGCGAACTATTACAGTGGAGATGTATCTTTATCTTTTGATGTATACTATGTGTTTTACTCTTAAAATTTGGCAGTGTAGGTTCATTAGAATTGTAACAGTGACCATTAGCGAAATAATGGTTATTTAACTCTTAAAACATCGTAATAGAATTGGACAAAACATGTACAGATCTTACACGGAGGAGATTTAAAGATAGAATTTGTAATCCATAAATAATTTTTTAGGATGTGAAAATTACAATTATACAATTACAATACACCAACTCTGTGGCAAAGAAATGAACTTCCAGGTATTCATTTCTTTTTCATAATCGTGTTGTTTCATAATCAATAAGCTTGTCAAGACAAAGTTCTTCTATATTTTTATCATAAAACTATTCCAGGCTAATAAAAGGGTAGAATGCATTGCTGACTCACCGCTACATAATCCTTTGAAAATCCTTTGTTACCTCTATTTGTTGCATTTTAAACTACCCTTTTAATTCTTCAAAAAATGGTAGAACATTTATACCACGCTTTGATGTTTTAAAGATTTCGTCTAGAGGAGAATTCATTCTTCAACAAAAACTCATATCATTAAAAATCTTTCACCATTTCTTTTCCTATATTTACTAATCAGTAATCAGTAGTGAAATAAAGAATTAGTTTGATAATTGAATTCATTTGGACGGTCCGACTATAAATATTGAATTTTCTTTTCTTTCGTTTAATTATACCGTTTTAATTTTTTTGTAGATATTGAAGAGTCGGATGTTTTGCATTACCCCTTTCTTTTCTTTGAAAAGATCTACGCTTAATATTAATTTAGTGTAATAATGGTGCATTTCGTGTGATGAAAAATTGTAAGCTTATTAGATACCTGTTAACATTATCTGATAAGTTGCCCAATTTTATTGTCAGTACACTTTAATTGTGTATCAGACTATTTATATTATTAGCGGTTAGAAATTAGGTTTTAGCTTACCTATATACAAACATAATATTTTATTTTATTACAATATATTAACTGTGAATTTAATTATATCGTTAATACTTACTTGCAATTGTTTTGCCACCTATGACTGCCATTTATAACGGATGGACTTACAATAGGGTGCAGAGTTGTGATTTTGAGGACAATTTTAATTCTGGTAGTGCCTTGTATTTTTTCCCCTGCAGTTTCCTCGAAGCGAGGTAAAAGACAATCAAATTAGATGCTAGGCCTTAATATCAGATAATTAATTTGAGTTAGTACCCACGATATGCTGCAGATAACCCATTCAAACTTCAAAGGTGAAGGGATACTCTTCATAAATATAATTCCAATCGGGTTGCGGAGCATTTTACTGTTACTAGCATTGTTTACTTTTCTATAAGGTAGATATCCTACCTTAGACTTCTTAGACCAACCCCATTTTAACATTTGAGTTCCTTTCCTTTGTGCTGTGTGCTAGTTGACGTACCTACAATCTTCATGAAAAATTATCTCAGAGATTATAGTAAAACGAAGAAAAACAAGATATTAAAGATACAGATAATGGGAATATGAGAATATCATTAAAATTTTATTTATGGATATTTGCAACAACAAGCATTTTGTCTGTTCCGATCGTGCGAGGAAAATTATTACAAGCTTGATGAACCATTATACGCCTTATCTTCCCATTAAGCAATTTAATATCTCCCTTTTCACGAAGGTTTAAGTACGTACTACATTGTACTTAACATTAGCTAAACGAGATCTAATCATGTTCTCAAAGGCCGTCCGTGAGGTAAATGTGCAGCTAAAAGGTAAAGTACCTTTCCAATGACAATCAGATAAGTCAATAATATGTGTGCACCGTGTGCAGTCTACATTGCTCACAGGGTTCTGTCATTTCAAACAAAACCCGTAAAAATGAATGGAAAATAGTTATGTATGAAATTAAATTGAAAAATTAGGTAGGTATATATTCAATTTATTAAAGTATAATATTCTTATATGTAGTAAACAATGAGCAGCAACTTCTGAAAATAATTGACTCTAGAAAAGTGTAAGTATAAATAATACGATAATTTCACATTAATTTTTATTATTCAGCTAATATTTTTGGAACTGAATACATTAACTTTACTTAAATGCATTGAATTCAATACAGAGAACTTCTGTATTGCTCGTGCAGCAATAACAGATGAAATCGGTGAAATTAAAACAATTCTTTGCGGAATAATTTCCAAGTCGAAACAGTGGATTTTTTTATGCTCATAGTTCACAGTAAAGTAAACAACACTTCTAGGGAGTGCATTCTTGCGTTGGTTTACTACAGTACAGTGACCAAAGGTCCATGGTAATATTATTAACGTGAGAACATCCAATAATCTTATTGGTTTTGAAGAGAAGTAGTAAATTACAGTCCACTCAGCAAATGGAGTGCACTAGGTATTTGTTAACATTATAGTAATTGTTGAAAAATTATTTAAATATTTGCTTAAGATTATCTTTTTGGTGTATTTTGCTTAGGTTTCTTCGTTGATTCTTGTAAAAAGGGTACTCATTATTATTACATGTTATTCCTTAATATCTGATCACATTCTTATAGAAATATATTATATGCGGTCTGAAAATCTAATTCTCTGATGACGTAGCTTTAGTAATTAGTAGCACCCAAGCGATATCACAATTTTGAACTATCGATTTCTGTTTAGCATATTACTGCGACAAACCAAGTGGAAGAAATTATAAAATTCCTTGTGTATTTTTATTTTATGGCCAAAAATGGATTTAGCATTTAACTTTTCCCGTTATAAATTCAAATAGGATGTGATGACGATTCAATTTAAAAAAGGGAAAGTAAAATTATTACGGTAATTATTTTTCATATTCTAAGCGAATAAAAATTTAGGTTTACATAATTTTACAGATTGTGTGGAGCTCTAACTTTTTTATTGTAAGCAACAACTTAAGAATAGCCCTGTAATTCCTTGTAGTTTCCTTGCCTTGGTTGGTATAATTGTATTGCAAGGTATACTTGTGTTTTGTGTGCAGATATGAATGCCAAACACAGCGTATAAGTTAAAGTCAGTCAGTATAAGTCAAAGGTACGAGCATGAGAAATGAGAATTTTTTAACTTTTTCTCACAAATGAAGGAAAGGAAACTACGAAGCTTAGTTAATTACTATTACAAAGGTATTATTACACTTATTTAACATACTCTAATTCCTCAAATGTAGTAGACACCACCTTCAAGAATCCACCCGATTTTTATATTATTGACGGTAACGAAAGGTGTCCTATTGACATTAATCTTAATGCAATCTGGATTGGTGACTGGTGCTGGGTGTGACCTCTCACACAAATTCATACTCTCTCCGTCTCTTAACTTGGATTAATTGAAACTGATGTACAACAAATCATATGCTTTAGGCAACATCATTGCTCAGTGAAAAGGTCACCCTTCATACTTTCGTGTCCGTGGTCAAGAGAGTTTAATTCTTAATGATGATGGAGATAAACTGCAACTACCTTGTATTGTCATAGATAAGTATCAGTAATTATGAAATACTTTAAAATTGGCAATACACAATTTTTGGTAAATTTTATTCAACTCCATGCATGTTAATCTACTATATCCGATTTTTAAGATTTTAATTTAAATGAATCTTACGATTACTTTAAGGACTAAGAATTTTGTTAGCCCTTAAAAAAGGGATTTTGTCAGTTAACTAAGCAAACCATTAATTACAGACAATCCATTGGGATAATGCCATTTTCTTTAACAGGATTTGTTTAGAAACAAGTTTCGATTAGAATGTCAAATTATCACATGAAAATTATTTGTACTCTGGCATGTTACTTGATTTTTAATACAATAATTAATTATTGCTCGTTAGGATTAATGTAATGTTATCGTTTTCTTATTTGTCATTTTCTGTATACTAAAAGCCATGCAAAACACGAGTAAAATGGATTTTTTATCAATATTCTTTATTTTATATTTTGCTTTAATTACAATGTTTGAGTAGCACTATAGATACTATACTTAAATGAGCTGTGAATTAAGTCTTTGCATATCAGACACACAGCAACTTTATCGTAAATGTCAACAAAATTGATAAGTGAAAATAACTGCTGTTAAGTCATAGCACTACAAATTACTCCTGCTACCATGTATTACAGTATCAGTGTGTACATGATTAGGTGTAGACATTTTTATTTGTACTAATTGGCAATACAAGAATATTAAGAAATGTTAAGGCCTTTTATATTTATGTGCCCCATTGTCACAAAACTGATAACACTACTGTGACCATGATGAAAATTGCCAACCTAAAAAGATACAGTACTACTAAAATTTTATCGACCTTACGCTCAGTTATATAAAAATTAGTATTATTTTAATAAATGTGGATTAACTGATTAATTAGTGACTAATTGCAAATTCTTAATAGGACAGTCTTTTACACGTGCCTTAATTACTCTTTCTTGTGTCACCACACTGTAATGTACACATATATTATTTCCATAAAATATGCACAACCAATTCTATATGAAGTTTTATACTAACACTAACATAAATGGAATCTTTATTTCTTTGTCAGCCTGGATGAATGCTGAGCGCAGATCTAAAAGTCAGTACACATAAATGACTACATAAGTTCGAAACCTAGTTTTTGCCATAATTTTCGAGTCGTTCGAACTCTGTATATTATTGTAGCCTATAAAATGTTAAGGAGATATGATAGAAAGAATAAGCAAACAAGCTTTCAACTGATTACAATTCTGTTAAATGGGGAACACACATTTTTATACGAATATGTGATATCATACATAAAGTCAATTAAAGATAGAATAATTTTCATGGGGTACTAAAAAATTCTGCATTTCTGACTACAAGCAGAAATTTAATTGGCAATAGTTATTTTACGAAACTATGAAACCTGTTGCATTACCCAATAATGCATAATATAATATAAAATATACGCTTTCTGTTATTTGGTCTGGTCTACCAAATAAATATTTTAAAATGCTACTACGAATGCGGCTAGGAGTCATTAAAATCATTTTAGTCTGGTATTTGGAATGCGATTTTGTAGCAATATCATAGGAAGTGCAAAATCCTGCAATGGCATAATGTGCCATTTATATTGTCTTTAGTTTCAACCAACACGTGAACTCGTGTAAGGTTGCAAATATTTTTGTTGCGCCAACGAATTTCTTGGAAAATCATTTGCGTGATCTTAGCCATAACTTTTCCTTATTATTCTTTCAATATCGATGTTTGCATAATGCATATCATATAACATATATTGCCATGTTATTCTGCTTTATGAATTATGCACGTCCACGGTCAGTAGTAACTTAATAACAGTATTTACTTACCTATCTCAAAGTCTAAAGTTAACAAAGATTTGTCATGCTTAGCAGCGATGGTTTAACCACTGATTTGCGGTAATTAGTCATCTAGTCATGTGTATGTTACTCTTCCTGTGCCAAAACATACTTATAACCGACAAACAAAATGTTTTAAGCAATCCAGTTCTAGTTTCCGAGCTAGAATGATCCTCCCCTTGCAATCATGTATTATTAGAAATATTATTGCGAAATAAATATACTTTAAAGACAATTGAACATTAATATCATTGAACGACAAATACAATGGAATCCGAAATAGTCATCCCCACAGAGCAAAGGGACGGAAATGCGGAAATATCCGAAGACCTTTGGGATAATTACTTTGTGGATTCAGTTCTTTCAGTTCTCTTTCATTTGGTTGACATATTTGAAGATCTAGTAAGTATTCTTTTTCTGTAAACTGACAAAAATGATATTAATTTCTATAATGTGGCATTGTGTAAATGAAAAAACGTAATATACTGAATTCAGTGTATGAAAATTAAATAATTTTTTAGCTGATTGTAGCAGAGTCAGAAAAGCACACACTAATGACACTAAGAGAAGACAGTTTTGAAGATATAGACAAGGAGTGTCCAATTCCAGCTAAAAGAACAAAGTTTGAGTTACCAAGTACCACCAAAGATAATCAGATGCGGCTTATCAGACTAAAAATAATAGACAAGGTAAGTAATTTTAAGAACTATTTTATGCCGCTGCTGCCAGTTATTACTGGAAGACTGCAATGAATTACTATAATCGTGCTGTATGAATATTTATGACCAATTATGTGTAATCTGTTCCATACATACTACATTAAATATCAGCTAAAAGCGAATAAAGATGTTAATGCAAAATTTGTAGTTGATTCCATTGCTGAATCATAGCATGGGTCTCAATGTTGTCGACTTCACATGGTGGAATAATTGCGACTACCTGGAGCAGGACTATAACGAAGAAACAAAGTTGGATAAAGATGTAAGGCAATTGATTACAATGAGTGAATTGCCTGAGGGAATGATCAACCACACAAAATTCGTAATGTTTCTCCTTCCACTGGCAAGAATCCTATTCAATAATGAATGGATGAAAGCAGTTGATAAAAGCAGAGGAAATACTTACAACGCAGTGGAGTAAGACACTGTAGATACTATACTTATTTATTTAAGATATTTATTTTAGAACTGTCAGTTAGCATTTCTAGTATCATTTAAGAGAAATTCTTTATTGTACGACATATTTTTGGTTGGTTGATTAAGTTTTGCTTATGTTTTTACAGGGATGAATTTATTCACATGAAGATTAATCGAGTTGCTTCTGAATTTGGTGTAAATGTACTGAGCAAAAAAGGTAGGTTGAAAAGATGCAATTCTAATAACTCTTTTAATGTGTGTACCTCGTTTCAATTAGTGGAAAGCAGAAATTATTTTTGTGCCAATAATTAAGTCTTCTATGTACGAATTCTATGTTCAGGTTTATTTCTATTTGACTCTTACTTGCAACAACTGCCAATGGGTCAAGCCAAATATCAGCCTTTATTGGATTATATACTGAGGGTGGTAAACACGCCGTTTCGAAAGGCGGATGTAAAAACTGGAGTTCGGAAAACGATTGCTTACTTTTTCCCTAAGATATTTTGTTACGATAGAGATCCTTCACACCCTACTGTAATAAAGGCTGGCAACCTGTATGATGATTCTAAAGACTGGTTAGCCAATTATTGTGTCAAATGGTTAAGAAAATTTGGAGTCAAAGTCACTAACGTCCCATATTTTTCAAAAGATCATGTAATGATTTGTTGTCCAGTTTAGTACCTATATTATCTATAATATTAGGGAACAATTCATAACTAAGTATTTAATTTTCTAAAATAGTTGACAGATGCCCTGAGCAAAGACGAGTCAGATTCCGATAGTGATTTGTCTTGCTATTCTTCAGCTGAAGCTTTAGGAAGAAGAATTAAAGGCAGTTCAACAGAGAAACAATCTCCTCCAAGGGATGATGTACCATATGGACGAATTTCGGACTTTGTTGAGCAAATTGTTAATACAGACGAGATCGGATTTGAATACGACGATGCAGATAATTTAGATGAAAACAGCAGATCATCCTTTGGTTCTGCTTATTCTCCGCCTCAGTTTAATGGATACGGAGGAGATAGCACATATAATTTTTACGACTAGTAAATTGTTTTTTGGAATAAAAATGAAAGAAGAAAAAATGACATATGACCAACCACCAATTTGTATACACTAACTAACTACATTTGTATACATAATCAAAAATCAATGAATGAGAAATAATTAATTACTCTCTCTTGTGCACCCTTTTTGCAATCCTCTTGTAGTTTAGAATGTAAATGTCTGAGATATTTTAATTTTAGCCGATTTTCTGTAAACTGTATACAATGTTTGAGTATTTTTTACTTCCAATGAAATTCTCTAAACTACTTCTTACATTCGTTTAGTAGTTGCAAAACTATAAAATACCATTTATCAAGTTATAGCAAGTGTATAGTATTAACAATTAACAACATTGTGCAGCAAATGCAGCAATTTTGGTACTATTAGCAATGCATTCACTAGAATAATACATTAATTGCGCTGTGTAAAGTTATAAAACATTTTTCAGTGAATATCAATTAGTATATCATTACTTTGATGAAGGCAGCTGTGCAGTCAAAAGTTTTGTCAGTCTCCGTTTCATTAAAATTAAACATATCTTACGTTTTCATAGTAGTAAATATATATATATCGATACATCCTGCAAGCAAGACCGGTACGGTAGTTTACTTAACTATTCAATACTTAATTTTCAATATAATACGAATTGTTTACGGTAGTATTCTCAATAGGTTCAGCGTAACAAAGGAAGTTTTAAATTTTAAGCTTGGTTCTGGACTGCTTAACTGATCCTGCTAGCTACAGAACGAAGTTGAACGCTTCAAATTGCGTTAGTACGACTCATATTTTAAATACATTAGAAAACGTGTAATAAAATATTCAGTGGGTGCATTAGAAATGATATTTTGGAGGAATCTTCTTCTTTTGCACTAATTTTCTCCATTTTAGCAACATCAATATTATTTTGATAACCGTTTTCCATTTCAATATTCTTACGTTTTTCCGCTTGTTGGGTTCATTTTGTGACACCAAGGTTCCACTAGTGACCGTATGGCTCTCTAAAATGTTGTTTCCAATTAAAAAACGATATGCGGATGAAATTACACTAATAAGATATGGAATATTAGTTGACATTTATTACCATTTGAAGAATTGGCGACAGCAGAACTGATCCCTGCACCGGCGGCAGCGCCAACTGCTCCTCCAACGGCGCCTATGGCTGCAGAGGTAGACGCTGCGATACCTACAGCTCCAGCACTCTGACAAGCTGCAAACAGACTTCCAGCACCAACGGCACCAATCCAAGACTGAATTGCAGCTGCTGCAGAACCGGCTACCACTCCTCCAGCACCAAATCCAGCAGCCCCAAGAGCGATCGGAGCTGCCAACACAGCTCCAACGGCCGCTAATCCGCCCACTGCTAATGTAGCGCCTCCAATTATTGCAGCCTTTTTAAGCTAGAAACAATTTTTCAGGTTACTTTCATTATTATATTACAATTCCGCTGATTATTACTCTATTTTATGCGTGATCGATAATACACTTTTGATAATTGAAAACTTTTGCAAAATTCAAACTTGTATTGTCTTTCTGACATCTTGGTAAAACTAGATTTTTGTTTACTAAATACAAAAATACGTATAAATAAGTTTACATCCAATATTTTAATTTGTACCTTGTTATTTGTCTTTTGTGGGCCCTTGTCATCGTTGTCGTTCTTTTTGTCGTTTGGGCCCTTATAATCGCCATCGTTCTTTTGGTTATTTGGAGATTTATACTTTTTGTCTTTATCTTTGGGGTCAGTCTTGTAGTAGTTATCCAATTTACTGTTTTGGTCCCAACTGAGCTTACCGAAATCATTCTTGCCACCACTTTTCTCGCGTTTATCCGAATAAAAATCGTTGTCCAAATTCAAAGTAAAATCAAAGTCGCAGTCTACATTTAAATCGTCGTCTCTCTTGGGGTTGTTATCCGAATAATTGTTTTTGTCATCTTTGTCTGAAATATGTTTGCTTGCTTTTTCTTTGTCAGGGACTAAAATTCCGTCCCACTTTATTCGAAAAGACTCACTGGAACCTGCTAAAGGTGGTCCTCCGTTTTGGGCTTCCTCTATCATCTTTTTTACCGCATCATTTTTAAACTAAATAGTAAAATATATTGAATTTTAATAGGAATGGCAGAATTAACTCTACTATTACGAAAAGATATTATTAGTTTAATTTAGGCCATCTAACTGTGGTTATTTAAATTGAACAAACTAGAAAAGTCAAAAATAGGTTGTTTTATTTTGGTTTTTATGAAACCGCAATTTTACAACTTACCAATTCGTTCTTTCTGCAAAAATTTTCTTTAAACGTTTCTGGATATGTATAGTGTTTGTCAGTATTAAGCTCCTTTTTGTTATAGTAATTGTTCTCACTGTCCCTAAACTCTCCATCATTCGGTGTAAGGTTAATTTCTTCCTCGAAACTCTAAAAAATTGATAAATGCTAAAGAGTTTTAGCAATAAAGTAAAATATTATAGCAAGCATAGAAAATGAAGAAAATCTGTAGTGCTGCAATACAAGGGCGCCTGGTCATCGTCAAAACATTGTACAAATTATTTTTGAATTTTGAATTACTTCAATTACAATAAGTCTTAAAGGAAATGCATGGTGTCCTTTAACCAAGCTTTCATGCTCGTTTAAACGTATTTATATACTTACCATTAAATTAATGTTGTCTGAGTCTGCACTTTCGGTTTCAACACATCTAATGGCTTCCATAATTCGGATACGTTCACCAAATCGGGGCACCAATTCAGAGAAGAACTGTATTTCCAAAGAGTCTCTTTCAGAACGTAACACTTGTAAGAGAACGTGTCTATCCACTGCTTCTTCTAAAAAATAGGATAATATATTACAAAGCATGAAGTCTTAGAAAAATTCAAATGGACATACCATAAAAATAACGCTATGTACCACGTAAGGCTCAGCGTACCTCTAAATTTCTCTGTTAAATACTCTAGGTTGCACTTCTGTAGAACCTTTTTGACAAACTCGTCGTCTTTCATTGTAAAACGAATAAGGACGGATGTAGCAAGAGTGCTTGCAGGAGTCTGTAACAGAAATACAGAAATATTGTTAATTATTGTTATTCATGGAGACAGGATAGTATGAGTTTACGCACAGTTGGCTCCATATGGACAATTTGGACAATAGATCATAGGGAACTAATAATAATATTATAATACGCACATTTTAATACATCTACAATCATGTTCTACAATTTGGGCTATTTGGGTGACCAACTAGGTTGTTATCTGAACTGTGAACTACACAATTCATTGTAATTTTAGACACAATTTTTTGTGAAGCAATGATAATAGAGCTACAATCCTTGAATATAGTAGTAATATACACTGCTGTATTTAGTAAGCTAGTGTTAGGGCCGTGGCCTATTACCTACCATAATAATCAATTTTAATAACTTTACTCAGTTATTTGTACATTTGTTATCTTGCAAACAAACAAACGTTTCCGGTAAAATAACCACAAAGATAAGCTTAAAGCATGTAAACAATTCACGTATTATTATTGCATGAACATTCTATTGGAAATATTTCTTAAGTGTACAAAAACAACCGAACAATGCACAATGGCAGTGTTAAAATGAGTAATTCATTTTGGTAAGACCAAGTTGTAAGTATGTAATTAGACTTACTTTTGAACCAAGTAACTATGAACCAAACGCAGGGCAAAATGACCTGTGTAGACTTGGAATTTATCACCATTTACAGTTAAATATGTTATATGAATACACAAATTACATATATTTTGACCTTATAGAAAAACATTTATGTTTCAATGCAAAACCGATGTTCTATTTTTGTTGCAAACTCTTTTGAAAGGACATTTTTGAACAAAGAAAAAGAATACATTATGTTGGATCATTTAAATTATATTTCAGATATTCTAAGTGTGGTTTCTTTTGATGTTTATGTAATACAGGTAGCTAACTTCGATAATCACTAATCACTGCCTTACTTTTCTATCTATCTTTTCTAACTTTCTTTCTATCGTTTATTTCACTTTCCAAAATTGAAATCCTCCAAAAGCGGAACTTGGGACAAGAGGTTACAAACCGGAAGAGTCCTCCTAAAATAAACAAAATTTCCGTCGTACTTTAATTAGGTCAAAAAGTGTAATTTTAGTATACTGTACTTGATTCGTTATATCAAGAGAACAATATTCGTTTTCGCATGATCAAATTTCAACATATTATCCACATAGGAGCATATGGATTTACATTTATGATATTAATACTACAAACTAATCCCGTGAACTGCTTGTTAACTGAACATTCATTACATGATTATTGGAATACTCTGCTGTTATGTTATATATTAGTATACATAATGCTCAGAATGATTACTAGATACTGAAATAATCAACCGAAGGTGACCTGAGAAGATACTTCCGAACTGAAACTTTTATTACCCCAGTACATTGTTTGCTTACTAATTATGATTATGCAGAATAAGCTTACATAAGCTATTATAAGCTGTTACAAAACTTGTCATATTCAGATATGAACAAGAACTGGGCACTAACAATAACAATAACATGTGACAATAACATTATATTGACAAAAAGTAACCTAGTAATTTAGCTGAAACAATTGGAAGACTATTACGAACGCAGTAATTTAGCTGACGCATACAAATATCTAACCTAGTATTTCTGGTCATACGATTTCAATACAATACACTACCAAATATTTATCCTAATTATTTCAAAACAACGTATTATCACATAAATCTTTTCGTTAATAAACAAGAGTGAACTGATGTACTGACCGTAATATATATGTATGTTCAGCTGAAGGAAACAACGATCCTTTGGCCCTTGTTGGTATTTCTTTTTTTAATTGAAACTGAGATAAAGTCGTGAAATCAGGAGCATTTACATTTATTGTACAAGATAAAATTTTGCTAAGCAGATGTGTAAAACTGACAGCGTAATGAAGACACGTCGAATGTATGCGTACTATCTATTGTATTGATTTGCTAATTTTAATGTAGGTAAAACTCTACCCAAGGTCCAAGGTCTCTTTAACTCACCAAATCAGCTGCTGCACTCGTACCTGTTACTTCCTTTGGCAGTTCGGTACATCTTTAAAGCTTTCATAGCAGACGCCCCATTTCAGAAGGCCCGACAGTGACTCAGACACAGATACTTAAGACCACAGATACAGATTATACTATTAAGACTTAATAATACCCATTTTTTTAAAATCTTTTAATTAAAGAGCAACGAAGAATGGTAAGACTCAGCCAAAGTTCAAGGTGTTACACAAGGCTGGTGTATCTTCTAACTCATCTAAGGTTGTCTCAACCAAAATTTTTTAACTCAAGATTTCTGTTTTTCCAGATTATTTATTTCAGATTTCCTTAAGCTATGGATTTCCGTACGTTGTAGAATTTCTATAGCTATGGATTCCATAAATTGTGGTGCTAAATTCTCCAAAAGCTC